>CAXAKX010001301.1:0-97386 GCA_963969525.1 Ontholestes murinus | reverse complement strand
CACGTAATCATAAGTTATGGCTGTGTAATTGTATCAGACTCCAAGGCGTGACTCGAGGTGTTGTTGGAAGAGTTTTACTTTGCGAATAATTTTATTTGGAATTCAGATATTGATTTAAAAAATATTATATATATATATATATATATATATATATATATATATATATATATATATATATATATATATATATATATCGTTCATTAACGCTTTGTTCTTAACTGAAAATTCTGACGTCTCATTTTTCATCCACAAAATTACTGTCCGTTTCAAATTACTCTTACCTAAAAACGTACAGAAAGCGGTGAGGGTCTGACTGGCGGCGGCTTGGGCTGCCGCCCTCACCGGCTGCGTTCCGTTCTCGTAGGCCTCGCCGCATCTGCTGATGAGGAGCATGACCAGCCTCCCGTTAAGGGCCCAACTGGCGGCGCAGGCCATCGACAGCACCACCCTCAGGATGTGGACCTGAAAAACGACCCAACAAACCCTTTGCATTATTCGAAAACTTCCCAGCTAATGATTAATTAAGGTCCCGCAACTTTTTACATAAATCTACCCCTAGTGAAGCTTTTTCAGCATGCGTGATTAAGTCTCCGTTGTCGGAATTGTTCGCGAGGTTTGTTACACCAACTTTATAGCTACAAAAAAAAACGGTGCAACTTTTTGGGATAAATAACTATTACGCTGTGATATTTTATTAGCGGGTCAAATTTGCACGTCTCGATGAACCTGAATAATTTCTTTTTATCATATGATTTATAAAGGTTCCAGTAAATATAAAAGGCTATATTAAAATAACTTTAAAAAAGATTAATGTCTCTTCTAGTCATGAATAATTAACGAGGAATTGCATTACAACATAATCTATGGTACCTATAACAGAAGAAACTAACAGAAAAGTTACCTTCATAGTGCGGAAAAATGTTGATGTGTAGTTTATATACAGTACCAAAAATATAAGGAGAATAAAAATTCAATTTAAAAGTGAGAAGTTTTATGGGCTATGAACTTATGGTAATATTTATATACAAACCAAAAGAAAAGCCTTGCTAAATTTAACAAAATAGTTGCTTGATTAGAAATTAAAAACAATTGGTTTGTTTCACAAAAAAAATTTTTTATTTCTTCTCCGACTAGTTTCGACAAAATGTCATTATCAATTAGTAATACTTAATATCTAATCAATATATTTCAAAAATGTTTCACCAATGTTTCAAATATATAAAATAGTTGCTTACAAAATAATAATAGCTTTGCGATCAATATATCAGAAACTTGAAGGTAAATTCATAAAAACCAAAATACATATAGACCTAAACGTTAAATAGAATTAGATCTTTATTCTGTGGTTAGATATTTTGAAAAGCACCGGTAAACAAAATGTTAAAACTGGCACTGACACCGAAGAAGCTTTTGTTAAAGCCTCCATCAAAAGTATAGAATAAAACCTTTGTAAAACTTGGTTCTTTAGTCAGACCAAATATGTACTGAGTCGTTAGACTGTAAATTTGGAAAAGAGATGTTATATGTTGTTATGATAGAATTTATATCCAAAGCAACTATAACTTTGTCGAATCCTTTATGCTTACAAGCACACAGTTTCTCATAAGAACATTAAAGAAGCTTTATGTTCGCTTCTTGAAGGTGAGGAGACCTGGACGCTCGATAGAATTAATCCTATACTATGTGGCTAGTCATTTAAAAAGACTCTGATAAATAAAAGGTCAGTACTGATGATGAGCTTTTGACAAAGCCTGCTTTAAAGTATAAAATAAACTTTCATAAAGTTTACCACTTGAGTCAAACTTGTTTAGTATATTAAATTGGATAGTAGGGCTGCCCATGTCTCAATAGTCAAAAAAGTTTTTAAAGCAGGTAACAGAGAAGTATTATCACCCATTTTATGGAAAATTTTCTTGTATGATGTAATAAACAAAATTGAACAAATTTGACTTTCCCGTCATAGGGTTATTAGGAGGATTTAACAATTCTGCTAAAAAGCACCTATAAGCAAAATAATACTATTCAAATAATTCAGTGCCATCATTTTCTGGCTCTACAAATATTGGAATAGTATTTAATTTTAGGCCGAGTTGAAACTTTTAACTTAAAAGAATGAGATGGCGGGTGTGGCTTTTGGTAATGAAATCGAGTTGTAGAAAAGATAGGGATTCTCTTTCATGATCTCCTAGATGTTTATTACAGTGGTGCATCCTGCTTTATCATATGCAATAGCTTTTAAACTTATAAGCTGTAATAAGTTAGTTAAAGAACATACTGCATATATTTAGAAAGTTTCATGAAAGACAAATAAATAATATAGAGAGAAATACCACAATTTATTCCCAGTGAAAAAAATACTCAGGTTGGTTAGTTTGATAAACTATATATAGCAGGGCTGCTGAGTGGTTGACCCCCAATCAATATTAATAAACAATTTTTGGAAGTAACGAATCATCCAGATAAAGCTTCTAATCTTGCGAAAGAATGATACCACGAGTCGTGGTACAGTTATAAATAATGGATGCGGCGCTCTGTTTTATAATTCCTCTGTCTCAGCATAACCTATATCGGCAACTTCTGAATATTCTGGAGGTAACATCTTCTTTGGCGACTTTAGAGAATCTCTGCTGAGACTTTCACATAATTCAAACATTTTATAATTTAAATATCCAAATCCTACTTTTGAAACCATTATTATTGTCGCTCTAACATTGCCAGTTAAAGTGTAGAAATCTCTTTTACTGATGTGCAATTTTCTGGGCGATCTGCAGTGGGAACTGTTTAAAGGAATGTCGTTTACCCAAATGTAAACCATTTCCTGGCAATAGTGAGGATCAAAATGGATCAACTTGTCATCTTGGCATCCAACAAAGTATAGAGAGTGCTTTGGTGGAAATAATTCTAATGGATTGCTTCATAGTCAACAGTGATGTTAAGCAGAAGGCATAAATTGGGTTGAACTTCTCTGCACCCAACCTAACAGGAATCAACAGTAGAAGTGATTTCCATTTTCTTTTAACTTTTCCAAAATGTCTTTTATATATACTGACACCAGATTGTGCAGTTAAACTGTCAAAACTCTTAATTATCGTGAGCAGCAAACCTGACAGCTTGTTTGAGAATTTGAGCTACAGCTCCTGGTTCATACCAATCTCCAGCCTTTTTCCCAGAGCTTTTACCCATGTTAACCAAGGAATGTATTGATAATGGACTGTTCCTGCCGTGTTTATCACCAAACCACTTTATTATTTTCCTATGTGTTCGATCGTTCATAATGCATAACTATATCCGGATTCTACTTCCAACCTTTTCCTAAAAAGTTACCACTAGTGCTTGTGCAAGAAGCATCTGTCCACTGCGTAACATGCATCCCCATCCGTAATCGCCACTATATGTGGAGATGTTAATCTGCTTTAAATCCTTCCAATCAATCATCGTCATTAGCAGCTAGATTTCCTTGGTTTGTAAAACCAACTACATCAACCTAATAGCCACAGGAGATTCTTTGGAGAAATTCGTTTTAAGTTCATTCCATATGCGTATCGCTGGAGCTATACTCACTAAACTAACTTTGGTCATATCTTTTGTGTATTTCTCCGATACTAAATGATACAGAATTCTGGTGCCTGGTGGCGAAATAAACTAAAAGTAGGGTAATTCAGAACAATATCTTTTTAAAAAGATGTCAAGACCTTATTACTAAATTCCCCCTCTTTAGAAAACATATGTTATATAACGTGGACCTTTCAAACGCAAACACAAACTACATTTCATACCGTGAATACCCTCTCCACTATCCTTCAGCTGTAACTCCTGGGATACTCATAGGTGCTCAAAACGTTACTAAGTTGAATATTGGGATGATAATATATATACAATAATATATGTAGAGGAGGCAACAGCTTGTCGTAACTATAGTGAGATCACCCAAGTTTTATCAGTGGAAAAAACTGTGAATTACCTTATATATTTTTACCGCAAAACATTATTTGTCTTTATAAATCTCCTTCTGGGGATTTCGAGGATTTCATTCATATTCTTTGTACATTTTTAGTTCGTCTGCACTACAGCAAATTTAAAATTATAATGAGTGGGGACTTTAATATTCAGTTCAACACCAATGGCTACAAGGAAACTATTTTATTGGATACTCTCTTATGTTTTAATTTGCATAAACTGGTGAGTTTTAATACACGCAAAAGCAATTGCATTGACAATGTGTTCACTAATATAGCCCTACATGACACACAGATGGAATTTGTCGACACATTCTTATCAGACCATTTTGGTATTTCCATCTTAGTGAGTATTAAAATCATATCTTCATCACACTTTACGAAATTTGTAGACCTATAACACGGGCAGGTAAATACAAATACTTTGACCTATTGTGTAAGGTAAACTGGGGTTTCATCAATAATCCACTGTGGGATTTAAATAATAAGTGGGATATTTTTTTTTCATTAACTAATTGTATAAATATCTGCTTCCCTATTAAACACATCAAAACAGATTCAAATAGAAAAGTAAAGATCAATGAGAGAAGTACAATTAGACCGGGATTTGTATTTAAACAACCCTTGTGACAATCTAAAAGAAATCAAGAAACGCCATTAGTATAAATATAAAGTTGCAATAACTAATGCGAAAAGAGATGCGGCAGATTCATTTATTCAAGGGGCTAAAAAGTAAAGCAGCAATAAAAAATGCTGTTAAAGCGGACGACTTGGTTATCTTTTTTTTAGTAACATAGTCTCATTAATTACTGATCCGAACAACTAGGTTATAATTTTAATATAAATGTTAGTAATAGCATAAGCTTCTCTTTTCAACAATTTATCCCTTTTCTTGCCAGAGACGCAATTCAAAACAAAACTTTTAATTACTAAATTAAGAAGGTACAATTTTGATGACAATAGTGTTGAATTAATGAAATCATATCTAGTAAACAGATACCAAACAGTTTTCTTTAATGGATCACAAGCAGCGCTTGCTTCTCTTACAAGAGGTGTCCCTTAAGGATCCATTTTAGAGCCCTAATATTCATTAATGACCTTCCCTTATGAACGGGAAAGGCTAAAACTTTCTTATACGTCGATGACAGCAAGCACGTCCTTGGTCGAGGGTAACTCCGTTGCAAAAAAATAATGTTAAATAGAAAGAATGCGGGACTTTCACTATCTACTAGTAAAGTGGAAGATCATCGCAGCTGCATGAACTCATCATCTGTTTTGCCTACCCTCTGCTAAAAGACAAACTTTCTGTACGGTAACCGTGATCTATCATTATCTAGAGCACCTGGTACATAATTTAACTTTTGTCGCTAGTAACCAATCTCTCTAACCACCTATTTAGCAACTTTTCTTTAAGCTAGCTCTTGAATTGGCCTCAAAGACCTGCCCTTAGCGCCAATAAAGAATTTTTTATAGCCTTAAGAACCAAATCTACAGGTACAGTAGTGACCAGCATATCCGTCGCCCGGTAGACCCAGTTCTACAGTCTCTGAAATCGAATAATGTTACGTTTTTACTTTAAACAAGCTCACCTGACAAATGCCGCGTTGAGAAACCTGGATCTACTTGGTCCCAACAGAAGCTCAGAAGGAAAAGCCGAACCTAGCCAGGAACCTGATATGAATGATCTGATTCTTGCAACGGCTTCTTTGAAAACCTCTGTGCTACTTATGGATTCGCTATTCGCTTTCATTAAGGATACTCAGGTTTTTAATCCGCTTCTCAAATACTATCTCTTCGCCAAGTAAATTTATCGAACATCCCTTTTATGTATTTATTTAATTATTTACATCTTTGGACTTCTTTCTTTCTTAGAAAAATACGTTTGAAAACAAATTCACTACAAAAATATACATAAAAAAATTTTGGCGGAAAGAAGCACGGGTGGCGTTCATAACAACAAATTATGTTCTTCCACTCAAACCCTTCTTGCATGATGTTTGAAAACAGCAATCCTCGTCCACATCCGAAAGCTTTTATATTGACCTTAATACCATAATTTTTATCCACTTTTTAGGAGGAACTTTTGACAGTTAATGTCAGTATGGCAGGTACATATATATACTCCACTCAGTCCCTCGATTTAATTACTTAATTTGCTTCTCTAATACAATCTTCTGGCCAAATAACTTTATGAAGCAATCCTCTGACTCCACGGCCAACCTATCCCAGTTTTATGGATCATAAATTCTCAAGGCCTATTGAGCATATTCATACGTCGACACTTTAGTTATTCTCCTGAGCGGTGTTGTAGACGTACTTTATCTATCAACTAGTTGCGAAGCTGAAATTAGCGACACCGCCAGAAAGAGATCCAATAACCTGTCATATATCATGTTTTTTATAATAGAGCTCAATATATGTTACTGACACTTCTTCTATCACCGGTCGCCATAGAAGATAACCCTATTGCTTAATTACTCATCAAATTTCTAAAAATCATGTTATTAAAATATGTTTAATAAAAGACTAGAATATGCTTTAATAAAACATAAAAAAATAAAACGATACTACAGAAGGTAGTCTGGAGCAGTATTAGTGGTATATAATCATGGTTTTGAGTGGAAGATTCTTCGATGAAAAGGACTCCGCTGGTCCTCATTTCAACTTAAATTTTGAGTATATTTTCATGTCTTATAATATAATTTTTTGTTAATTTGTTATATGGACCAATTATGTTAATAAATAAATAAATAAAACTATAAATGAAAAAAAGCAAAGGGAGTTAAAGACATTCTTCAGGTCAATAGCCACTCGAATTTTCTCATCTGGGACCCAACATTAGCCTAGTCTGAACCTCTAGCAACGAATCCGCCGCTGATCTTATTGTCAGACAGGTCTACGTTAATTTCAAGCAAACAGGCGAGTTTGCCTCTCTATCACCTTTTAAGGAACATCATCCAATTTACATTAAGTCATGTATCTACTAGAACTATTGAGGAGTGTGCTCTTCCTTGTCAACTGCTTGAATATTAACCTCTTACAAATACTAGACTAAAAGAACTAAATGTATTTTAGGTACCCGAAATCGCATTACCTCATCTGCAGATTGAACTTGTCTGATTAACTAATCCATTAAAGAAAAATTAATGCTTCAAATATATTTCATATAGGCGTACAATGTAAGTTCTAAAGAGCTTAAACAAATTCGTAATAAATTTAATACTCTCCAAGCTACACTCTTGATGGAACAAAAATTTAATAGGTTTGTTTGGATTAATATACTTGTGTTCAATGTTTTTATTTGCAGTTTCCTGACATATGTTTTGAATTACACAATTCATTTTCAAAGGAGAATACGTTATAACAAACCTTATAAATTTGTAAATTGGTAATTGAACCAGTTTTCAGCAGTTCAATGTTAAGATTTAAAAAGAATATATAAGATTCGTTTGTTTGAATTATTGATCGTTTTATAGCATTTCCAGTAATTTCTCTTCTACATCAAGAAGGTAAAGCGACTATCACCCCCGGGACTGTTGGAGAATTTGACTAAACGCTAAACTATATATAGGCCGCAATCTCAAGAGTGCGTACAATCGACGACTCCTTCTGAGCGGTGCTCTAGCCAACCTCTATGTATCGTTCTTTCGAAAGACTATCAAAAAGTTAAGTATACTTACTCACTTTTGTATACGTAAACTTCAGAAAATACAAGTACTTTTTCTGCATTTTTCGAGACGAGATATGAACATCGGTCTTCATTTCCTAGAATATTTTCTTAAGACTCCTGGCCGTGCGTTTATGCGTTTGAATGTCTCTCAAAGTTGGCTATGTGTACGGTGCATAGCGACACAATAGTAACTCGCGCACACTGTTGCTTTGTAAAACTTTTGATTCAGACCTCAGAGCAGTAGAATTTAAAATTATTAAGCTGAAGAAAAGAAACTAACCAGGATTTCCTTTTTATAGATGAGCGAACAGGGAAAAGCCCAGCACCGAATCTCACGGCCGTTTTATGCGTTGTCGACGGAAAAATTGGTGTTAGGGAGGATCCGCCATTCAGAGGTCGGACGATGCGACCAAGTGCAAAAATGGGATCACTACCCATAGAGGTTGCCAGGGCCGTAGCGATGGCCGTCAACACCGGGAGGATGTTTCCTCGCAGTCGGGTTGCTTAAGAGTGTAGCCCTAAGTGAGTGGTAAACTCTATATAAGGGTAAATATAACCACAAGACCGATAGCGAACAAGTCACGTGAGGAAAAGTTGAAAAGAACGCCGAAGAGAGAGAGTTAAATAGTACGTAAAGCCGTTCACGGGAAAACCTGACAAATCCGAAAGGTCGAATTGAGAAACTTAGTATATCTTGTGTTCTCTCGAGTGTTGGGCGCTTGAGGCGGACCTCGGTCCTCGCTTTGTCGGGGTTACGAACTCGGGCGCTTCTCTCCCAGTAGGACATTGTGACCCGTTGGGTATAGGACTAAGGATCAGAGTGGAGACTTCTGGCGACGACGAGACTGTTTTCGTTCGGTCCCCATCTCGCCCGACGGCCTAACAGTGGCGCGGAGCCGCGATCTTCTTTGTGCCCGGCCCGTCGCTAGTGCTTGCGGATATCTGAGCGTCTGGGGACTCATGCTTCGACTTCACCGGGCCCGTTAGACTGAACTATGCCTAGTTAGGACAGAGTTAGGGGAAACCCTGATAGAAGTCCGTAGCAAATCGATCGTCGGAAGTGAGTATATGGACGAAAGACCAATAGAAATATCTAGTAGATTCCCTCCGAAGTTTTCCTCAGGATAGCTGGCGATCTAATGAACGATTCTCATCCGCTAAAGCGAATGATTAGAGGCATTGAGGTCAGCACGACCTCAACCTATTCTCAACCTTTAAATGAGTGAGATCTCAGCCTTTCTCAAACCATGAATCCTCGAGATCGTATAAGGGTGCTACTTTTGGTAAGCAGAATTAGCGGTAAGGGATGAACCAAACGTCGAATTAATTTAGGCGATTTACTAAAGTCGGAATTCGCCAAGGCACTAAAGCGTTATGCTTTCCATATACATATACGTCATTTTGTTCATCTTACATTTAACTACAAACGCAGACAAACGAGCCGAAAACTAGCGTGTTTGTTTTATCTTTCAGTGGTCATGTCGAGTTTTGTGCCTCAAAAATTGCTTTTTTTATTTAATCAAAAGCAAAAGGCTGAAAGTCAAAGTTTGCTGGTCGAAACATATGGTGAACACGCTCCATTGGTAGAACATGTGAGACGTGGTTTCGACAATTTAAAACAAGTGATTTTAATGTGAAAAACAGCGTTCTGGTAGACCACAGAAATGCGAAAACGAGCAATTGCAGAAATTAATGGCAATTAACAGAAGCATTACATGTGCCACAAGAAACAATCAGCAGACGTTTACGAGCAATGGGGAAGGAAGATCAATTAACTTGGTAAATGGGTCTCACACGATTTGAAGGGACAAAACATTGCAAAGTCACTTGTGAAGTGCTGCTTCAACGCCCCGAAATGAAATAATTTATGCATCGAATTGTGAAATATGGATTTATTTTGAAAACCCGAAGCGGAAAAAATTGTGGCTTTCACCTGGCGAAGCCTGTCCTTTAATACCAAGGTCAAATCGCTTCGGCAAGAAGCATATCATTTCCGTATTGATTCCATAAATGTCAAAACTATGACTCGATATTAATGTGTTAAATGCATTTCTAGCTTCGATTATTGTTACCTTGCGAAATTTAAAGTAAGTAGACATATCGCAGTTGACACCACCACACATTAAAAGAACATAATCTTTGTCAGGTCCACGAGCGGATTCCAACAGTTCATTAGCTATAGTTGCAAAGTAGTTATTAAATTCATTTGGTGTTATTTGACTATCCGGATGACTAAGTCGTGGATTTTTTATCAAACTCCAAATGGCCTTTGGTGAATGACAATGTTTTAATTATTGTATTTAGTATTTATTGTTAGCTTTTAGTTTTGCCTTTTTTATTTCGTTTTTATAGATTGCTTTATATTTCTTTCTAGTGGCTTTAAGTTCATTATCTTACATATGATGTTCATTAAGCTTAAATTTTGAAGGATTGTTCTTAGTGTGTCATCGTACCATTTCACATGCAAGTGTTTGTCTGACTTTTTCTCGATTTTCTCAGAAAAAGCTTTGCTGGATGCTTTTTTGAGAGTATTTATAAATAATTTCATTTTTTTGAGAGTTCCATTGTTGTGTCATCTACGATGCTCCAGTCTGTGAGTTCTTCAATATGATTGAAGAACTGTAGCTTCCCCTGTGATGTTATTGGTTTCACAACTATATGATTTATGTCGGCTCGGAGGTTTGTTGGGTGAAAATTTAAAATTATTTCGAGGTGGTCCGATATTGCCATGTCATTGGTACAATGTACTGTGAGTTGGTCATTATAACTAGAAAAATATTATTCATTCTTGTAGGAGAACAAAAACTACTCGCCAGGCCATAAGAGGGTAACACGTCATGGAGTTTGTTGGGATGCTCTCCGTTGAACCTAACATTGAAATCCCTTGTTAAAATTATATTTGTTTTTGTTAAGACGGATTAATCTATAACAGAGGACAACACATTTAAGAAGACCTCAAATTTCCCCATTGGAGAACGGTAAACCGATATTAATGTAAGATTGTAACTTTGGCTGAAGGCCGCAGCAATCTCACTGTACTGAGCGATTAATTAAATTTAAAGTGGTGCAAGTTTCTGAGCGTTTCGTTAGTATCATAACTCCTTCATGTTTCAAATTCTTGCGAACGAAATATGATACTGCTACATAATTATTTAAACTTAAATATTTAGTTTCCTGTTCATTTAGCCAATCTTCAAGCATATTTATTATTTGATTCCATTAGGAATGATTCTAGTTCTAGAATATAATTTTTTATGGATTGTATGTTAAGATGTAAAATATTTATTCTGTAAGTATTTTCCGTTGAGGTTTCTCGCGTTTTCTGTTGAGATGGAATAAAAAACGGTCAATTACTACGCCTTTTGGCCATAAATTAGCGTTTTTTTATTCCAACTAGTTTATTTAGGGGAATAGTTACTTTAAATGAGCTGTATTCCTGGGGATGCTTCGCTTGTAATCTCTCGCAGTGGAAATGTTTAATTTGGTTCGTTTCCAAGAATGTGTTTGAGTTGAGCCTGTAAATATGAAGATGTGCCTTCATCTCGATACCTTGAATAATTTTATCTTCGCCAGTTTCTTTAATCTTCTGCCTTGGCTTCCTATTTCGCACCTGTTTCCACTGATCGGTATCGTGTTGAAAATTACGCTGTCCACCTTTATCATCCAGTGCGGGTTTCTGTTGAGTGGCTAATTTCTTGAGGGATTGGATCGCCAGTAAGGTTTCTCGTTCGACTACTTGTAGTGGTCTGACTGATTGGTTGTCGGCTTCACATTGTTTTCGTCCACGTGTACGATCATTGTTTTTGACATTTTGTGGTTCTATAATTGGCTCAGAGATGGCAGATTTGCAAGAATCTTCTACATCTGGTGGAATGATGTCAATGATTTCCTGGGAGCTGCTATTTCTACAGGAAAACTGTTGATGTGGTTTGCAACTAGAGTTTATTTTAAGATAAGTGAATTTCTCTTTCAAAAGAGTTTTGCAAGTTTTGGGGCTTGGTGACTTAACCTATTCATCCTCGCAAACTAAATTTATCATTGAATCTAAAATAATTTTGGATGAGGCAGATGCCAATGGGATAAAGCAATTCTACCTTAAGTGGTGCGTGTTGTAAAATGTCTTGTATAATATTTTTTTGTAAAAGTATAGATGTAAATAAACTTTATTTAGTTTCATCAAGAGTGTAGCGCAACAAGTATCAAGAGTTTAATGATTTAATAAAACTTTGAAGTGTTGAAAACTTCAACTGATTTACTAGTTTTCCAGTAAAAAGAGGTTAATTTAATAAGTAAAGATACGTTTGTATTATTCATCTTACTTATTTTTTCTGAAGAGGATCTATTTAATAACCAAACATACAGAATTATTTAATTTTTGTTTCTTAAGGTGAAAATAATTGTATTTAAGGGTTTATTTACACACATCTTATTATATTGCCTACTCTATAAACATTTCTGACATAATGATATACCGAGCAAGAAAGATATATCTCAGTTAACTTCACATAATCAGTATTCGAAACATAAAGAAGACGCGCGTTTTATGCCGAATACAAAGGAGACGTTATTTATCTCGCACACAATATTACAGTTAGCAGTTTGCAACGGCGTGTATCGAAAAATGAAGTTAAAATATTGTTCCCGGATCTACACACAGCGGGTTGTTTATTGCAAATCGATATCGGTTTACAATAAGAGGGAGGTAATACGGAAGGGAATAAATATTTTTATTTCGTACGAACGAAGGTCCGCGCGCCGTGAAAACTTTATCAATTGGGGCATTTGTATTTTTACTGCCGCGAGGGGTGAATTTTTTTTTGGACGTGTAATATTACGAGTTTCAAGACAAATAGAATTTATAAATGCCGTGTGCGGAACCAGACCGTGCTGTATTGAGTTGAAGTGTGTTCAATAGTTGTTTGTGTGGAAGCCGTATTGATGGGGCTTATTTTACGCTATAGCATACGCGGATTTGCTCCGCATCTACCAACTTTTTGTTAAAAAAAAAGAGCGGCTTAGGAGGTTTGAAAGGATTTTATTGATATATAGGTTTCAATGTGTAAATATACTTATTTAATGTTAAAATGATGAATATAAAGACTTAAATCTTTTAAGAATGTTTTGATTCCTTATCATAAACAACTAGTTATTAAATATATTTGTTTATATTTTATTATTAAATAACTTTAAACAAGAATCAAAGACATCTTCATTTAAATTCTTAACTAGATTAGGTTTATGTAATTGTTTTTTGTTTATTAGAACTGTAGGAAAGATACACGCCTTATCACCAGTAATGTTCCTTGTGAAATTTAGTTTGTTCCGAACTTCTAAGAGAATATTTACCCTAATATCTTCCTCAATTCTCGAATGACCTTAATTATGCCTGCCTTCACACTGTGACAAGTTTATGAACAATTGACTGCGAAATCTGTATAGATTTTCTGCATTGAATAATAATAAATGATTTTGGATTTCAACATAAATACTAACCATAATAAGAATTTAAGTTTTTTTGTTTGCTCAAATAAGCTAAATTTGTAATTCACTTTAAACACAAATAAGTACTACAACAAAATATTAATATCTGCAAATATGTCTATTTCTTTCTTATTAGTAGAAGTGTTTGGCTACCGACCACATGGTCCTTCTGCCATGCTTGTGTATTTAGTTTTGTCTAAATTAGCTTATTACTTTAAATGATCGCCTCGTCACTCTAAAGTGTTTTCATTCTATCTAATAGTAAATGGTGCGGTTCACCTAGCATTTTTTGGCCAGGTCTAACAATACTACTACTAAAATGGATTTACCTAGTTATTTATGGAACGTACATGGAGCATAATGGTAAACCTAGAGTGGACGACTCTTCAATGCCCAAAGACGCTGAGAGCTAAGACAATATACCTATGGAAGCTTGCGGAAAAAGCTGAGCATGAGCTACTGAATATCAGTGAAGACGATCTTGACGGTGGCCCTTAATGTCTAAATACCAAAGACCACAAGGTTCCTTATCAAGAACGGCATGGAGCCAAGGAAAGCTCAGATAAATGCATTAGTGCTTTCGAGAGAACACCCGAAGAAGTTACCAGGAGTCCACGCCCAATCACCGGATACATTTACAGTTAATAGGGTGAAAACTTTTGTAAACATAAAATAATCATAAGATTGTACATTCTGGAGAGAATTTGCCATCATATATATGGGATCCATGTTTACATCTGGTATTAGTTTGAGAATATTCTCAGCAATTAATGTAAATTAAAAACATCAGGCGTTATGTCACATCTGATATTTGTGGAAGGAGCCATTAGCTAATTTATGTTCTTGTTTTATAGCAGTTTTATATTTGCGCCTATACTTATTTATACAAGGTGAGGCAGGGGAACTTGCTGATTTGAAAGGTCAATAAAAGAAAATGTATTTCACATATCGATTTAATTCATTTTTTATCGTATTGTACACATCTTGAATATTTGTTTCAAGTGGTTTTAAAAATGACATCGGACAAATGGCGGCCCTCATTAGCGCTTTTTGAAGTTTCGCTCCACTCTTTCGAACACATCAACGGGAATGTTGGCGATGGTTTGGTGAATCTTGTCCTTCTGGTGTTGCAGGGTCCGTGGTTTGTCACTGTAAACAATGGATTTGAGATATCTCCATAAAAAGAAGTCACAGTGAGCCAAATCGGAGGAGCGTGCCGGCCACAGTACGTCACCCCTCAAGGAGATTAGGTGCTCGTGGAAGTATTCCCTCAAAAGTTCCATTGAAATTCTCACAGTGTGTGCCTTGGCTCCATCCTGTTGGAACCATACGTCCCCAAGATCCACTTTTTCAAGTTTTGGGAGAAGAAATGCCTCAATCATTTCTATGTAGCACACCACACAGTAAGACGTTGGTAATGAAGTGGTTTCCCATGAAGTTCACGGGGATTGGCACCACTCCAATAGCGCATGATTTGTTTGTTTACACATCTGGAAAGGTGGAAATAGGCCTCATCACTAAAAAACAAGAGGTCGTCGTGAGGCAAGTTGAGGAGTGCTTCACATGCACTTTGGCGAGAAACAAAAACCCAGCAAGTTTGTAAGGATGAAACCTGAGTTCGTTGTGAAGAATTCGCCTTACACTGCGATCAGAAATCCCCAGAGCATCGGCCTGTTTTCGCACCGAACGCCGGGGAGAGCTCAAAAACGACAACCTCATCTTCTCGATGTTTTCTGGGGTTCTGGAACTCTGTTGACCTCCAGACCCGTTTTTACCACACTGCCACTTTCCCTGCATGCGTCCACCCACGAAACGATCGCTTACCGGCCAGGAGCGGGACCCGCGGGATGAGTATTGAATCGAGTTCGGAAGGCACGTTGGGTGGCGACCACCGAACGGCCATTAGTAAAGTAAGTCTCGACCGCAAACTCCTCCTTTGTCCAACGCATGACGACAACTGGTTTGAGCTGTAACAAAACATCAAGATTCCCTCTTTCAAATGAGACCCTGCCTACCTCTTTCTAACAACGTCTCGCTCATTGGCGCCTAATTCAAATCAGCAAATTCCCCTGCCGCACCTTGTATAAATTAGTATTTTCTGAATTATTTTTACGTTTGCTTAGTATTTCACTTGTTTTGCTGCTATAGTGTTCGGGTAAAAAAATATTAATTTACCACCCTGTGTTAAGGCACAACGGGCCTAGTGAGGCCTAAGTGCTCTGGTCAATGATTTGATCACCCTTGGCAAACTCAACTCAACTCACTGTGTTATTGGTCTGATGATTTTTATACATGTTAATTTCTATTATTATTATTATTTTGTAAACTAACTTGGATGCTCATATGATCTCATACACCAACATTTACTATTTTCAGATTATTATTTAATTTAAGTAGATAGAATATTGCATAGCTTCAGACATTTTCTATCATCAGAGTTAAAATGGACAATGAAATCTCCAGAAAGATATATTGTCTGAGCGAATCGTGAACGGTCGTTATCTGGTAGTGAAATTAATGCAAATTGTTACAAGTGCAAGAAACCTGTAGTGATTCAAAACTCCTGCAAGGGATGTATGAATTTTTCCACAAATCCTGCTTACCATACCATGAAGCACGCTGTGGAACATCCAAATTGATGGCTTGAAAAATAAAACCGTAGGTTACTCGCCTTCTATTAATTACACCGACGATAAAAGAGAGGCCGAACCCCGGAGAGGGTTACACCCGTGAGCCCCTTGGAAAATGTAGATACGATCGCACACCTCCACGAAATTATATGTAATAAAAATGAACTAATTAGAGAAATGCGCGACAATGCAGAACTTATGAAAAGACACATAATACTTCTTGAATCACTCGTTGATCTAAACTTCCGAATACTGTAAAAGCCTCAGATATATCGATCTCGAGAAATGCTGAAAATGTAAACAACAACATAACCAAAGTTTCTATTCAGAGGAATTCCGCAGAAATGTCATCTCAATCATTATCACCAATTGTGGAAAATCATAAACAATGTATCACATCCCAAACGAAGAAAAAATCAAAAAATACGGCTAATGTTACTGCTTTCAAAGAACTCGAGAAGCATAAATCGGATATAATGGACAGCATTATAAATCTTTGCCCGAGTGATAAAACTATTCATAATTCGAATATACAACAAAACACAAATTCAACAACACCGGAGATCGTAAGCAAACTAAAAGACGCACCGATAGGAGGCTCGATCGAAATTAACAAGAAACTACGCTCAAGTGTTATTTTGTGACTTGTCGAAAGCTTTTGACTGCGCCGTACACCACATCCTTTACTCGAAACTACAAAGGTACAAATTCGATAAGTCGATAATCAAAATAATAAATTCATATTTAGAAAATAGAACCCAAGTTGTTTATCACAATGGAATATATTCTAGCAAAAAATCAATAAATTTTGGTTTTCCTCAAGGATCGATTCTTGGACCTATGCTCTTCATTATATATATATATATATATATATATATATATATATATATATATATATATATATATAAATGATTTATCTGAATATATTCCGTTGGTGCACACAATATTATATGCTGACGACACAACCTTATTTTGCTCGAACGCAAATTTGGTTGATTTAGGTATAACAGCGGATACAGCTCTGCATAGACTAACCTTATCGTGTACAGGAAATGGCTTGGCCTTAAACGAAAACAATACTAAAAAAATGATATTCTCAAATAAAAATGATCTTCCACTACATGGTAATCACAGCATTAAATTTCTTGGGGTACAGATTGATCAGAAATTGAATTGGGAGACTCATTGTGACGAACTTGCAAATAAATTAAACAAATATATTTTTGTACTAAGACAGTTAAATGGTATAGTGAATGAAGCCATTCTCAAGATGTACTATTATGCCAATATACATACTGACTTATCTTATGCAATCACAGTATGGGGCAATGCAACTAAAGCTACCCGTATATTTAGTATTCAGAGAAAGGCAGTAAGAATTCTTGCAGGTCTCTCATATTCAGCAGACTGCAAAGAGGCATTCAAAAAACTGCAAATTCTAACAGTTCCTTCAATATATATTTTGGAGTCCTTACGATATGTTAGAAAAAATATAAATAAATATCAAGAGGCAAATGTAAACCACGAATACCATACCAGGGGAAAACCTAAGTTAAAACTTACCAAGTCTCAGAAATATGTATATTTTACAGGTGGCCAACTATACAATAAATTGTCATGTCAATTAAAACGATTAAACGACAAAGATTTTAAAGCTAAAATGAAACAATTTCTACTGCAAAAATGTTACTACAGCACATCTGAATATTTAAGTAATACATTTAACATTAAACATTTTTAATTTATTTATTTACTTTAATTTTTACTAACTATATTTTATATATTTACTATGTGTGTTTATATTATATTTTGAATTAATTTACTTAATATACTGTCCCTATTGACACCATTTTATTTATGCATACATTTTGTTGTGTTACTATTACAATTATTTTTATATGTTAATTAATTATTGATTTTATTTATTATTTTTATTATGTGTCTATTAGTGTTGTTTTATATTATTGATATTATATTATTATGTGTTTGTGTATTCATACTTATATTTATCTCTTGTATCTTGCTATATATTATTGACTTGTGTAACACTAATTTCTGTGAGGAGCACCAATAAATAATAATTATTATTATAATTATCTCCAGCATAGCTGTCATGATACTCAGAAAATCAATATAGCTCCGTTATTAATTGAAAGTTCAAAGAGAAAAACTAGTGGCTTAAATTTTGAATTTTTTTGTATGATCCATTGTTTATTTTTGACGAGTGTGTCGATATTTGGTTTTATTTTTGTAGTTGCAATCCGCAGACTGCCTTCCAGATGTGCATCTGTAACTCTCGATCTTCTTTTGGACTTCACATTCTTCATACGAGAAAATAGCTGCCCACACACATATGTGCTCCCAAACAGAGACATCATTTTCTGGGCATGTTTTCGAATTTCAGGAAACGAGTTGTGATAAAAATCAAGAATAACATTGTCGAACTTGTATTTCAGTTCCGAATTACACTGCAAAACGATAAGTTCCATTTGACAACTCTTCAGTTTAGGAAAGTGCGAAATTTTTTTTCAACAACTGATTTTTTCATAAATCCTGTTTAAACTTAAATGCTTTCACAGTGTCAAGTAGGTTTTTGATATGATTTTTGAGATTTTCTTTTCCTTGTAGGTTGGTGTTGAAGTCATTAAGGCGATTTCCTTCTTTATTCCTCTGCTCAGCCAACAACCATCAGTATAATATGTCCCATACTCACCATACTCGGCATTAATTTCGTGTAAAAAATTTTGGAATTCTATGTGGTTGCGTGATTTCACAATTTTTGCGACCACTTGATCACCTCATTAATATTTGTGGATTTTGCACAAAGATATTGTTGATTAATGAATGATACAATGGTAATTAAAGGAAGATCTTTCTGCTGTTTTTTCATCAAACCCACGAGCTATTCTTTTTTTACTACCATGGATGGTGCACCGTTTATTAGAACTGCAGAAAGGTTTGTGAATTCTAAATTATTCGTCTCGGTACTGTCATCAAACACTCATAAAAATCACCTCCTTTTGTAGTTCCTTTTATCGGAAAAGGGATGATACAATTATTATCAATGTCCCGAATAAATATAGCTAATTGAGCGCTATCAGTTAAATCTGTGCTTTCATCGAGCGCAACAGAATAGTATACGAACTTCGATGTACGTTCTTTTAGAGAATTTTCAATGTCTGCCGCTAACTCTTTGATTCTTCTGGCGACAGTAACACCGGGCAAACTAACTTTAGAAAAAAGTTGTTATTGAGGCGGTCACAATACTTCAGCGACGGCATATATACATTTCTTAATAAATTCACCATCACTAAGAGGTTTTAATTTCAAAGCTATTTTTTCGGATATAATGTAGCCAACGCTTGCTTGATTTAGAAAACTATCTTGCTGTCATTGAAGCTAACGTTTTAGAGTTCTCACTTTATCTTGCCGTAATTGTCCTTTGAATGTCTCAAACTTTATGGCATGCCTAGTATCGTCTTTTTAAGTTATATTCTTTCAAGGCATTGACATACAATCAAGCCGGGTTTTTGATTAACACTAATGAACAAGTACAACTCAGTCCACTTTTCTTAAAATATGCGATTTTCTTCACTAACTTTTCGTTTTTTGCCCGAAGTAGAAGTCATTGTTAATGTCAAGGTAGAAGAAACGAGTTTAATCCTCCAATAAAAATGTCTACGACAAAACTCAAGTTGCGCTTGTATCACTTCGTCTGCTCTTGGAATTAGAACTGGTCGCTGTTGTGTTTTATATAGGCCGAACACGGATTCTCTCGAAATTTCCAGCAGCTACGAGACTGGACTAATAGGTTCCTCTAGTAGTGCTAATTTCTAGAATCATTAGAAATATTCAACAGACATGCAACGCAACGCCATCTCGTGGCCTTGTGGGGAGTCGTGCTTTTAGTCAAAGAGAATATCGCGATCTCACTGCGGGTTGAAGACCCTTGCCCAAGTTTATAGTGAAACGTAGCTCGCACTGTCATGTGATGTCCCTGCTACAGTCGACTGGCTTAAGAGCGCATCGTCTCATCTGAAGTTATGGAAAGAAACCAAGATAAGGATAATGGAAGAGGCAGAGATACCTCACCCCAAAGTTCTGATTGGCTACTTTGTCAATAGAGAGGGATACACCACTGAGAGGATAATCACAATGGCTGAGGCCCAGAATGACCTAAACACCTCCAACTGGAGGATACTAAGGGGAAACCCAATGGGACCCAAGTTGGAGGTTACGGTGTCGGTGGATTCACAGTCCGCTGATAGGCCCAAAAAATCAACTATCAATTTGGGCAGGTGTCGAGGTACAGTCACCAAAGAAAAATCGAGAAATGATCTTCCGTCATCAACGACGACAAGGCACACAAAAGGTCCTACTCGGTCGATGGGGATGGAAAGAATGGAGATAATAGATCTTCCATCAATTGAAAGTCTACTTTTGTGGACTTAAAAGATGAAGCTTTATGCTTTCAGATGAGTGTTATTTTCATAAGAGTGTCAAGAAAAATAATTTACAAAAAATGCCATGATTCAAATACACTATCAACACTCAATCAATCATTTAAAAAAAAATCAGAAAAAGAAGATTTAAACAAATTCTAAAAAAGATATAAAATTTAATAAATGTAGAGGAGAAATTGCTGAAAAAAATTAGAGCCATCAAAACATTTACAAAATGGAAATATTGGAAAATTCTGATAAAATAAAGTGAGAAATGATTTAAAGTTTTAAAAATCTGTAACAGAAAATAACAGACAATTTTATAAAACAGAAGATAGTGCTAGAATAATCTAAAATTATAGAAAATAAGAGATATCCTCGGAAATTTCTTAAAAAATAATGGAGCACTGAAATTTTCTAGGAAACTGAAAGAGAAATTGTTGGATTATTTTTGACTTAGGGGTTGACCATTCAGTCACGATAATTTTGTTCTTTGTGTTTAGTTATATTAGGTTGTCAAGTATGCAATGGAGCAAAAAATGCACATAATTGAATTCGAGGTAACTCATTTATCCCTTTGCTGCAGAAGCCTGGATCACGGTAGTCGATGAACTTTTGAAACGCCATTTTGACAGCCTATGTAGACTTGAATTTTTTCACAGATAAAAAGTTGTTCAAATTTTAAAAGAGGAAAAGATGTACTTTCACATGAAAAACTTAACATGAAGTTTGCTCCATTTCATACTTGACAACCTAATATTATAGGGTTATTTATGATGTTTTATTATGGGGTATTTACTTAAATCTTTATTTTTAAAATATTTAAAACATTGGAACTCGTGTGTATACTATATGCAGCAAAATCAATCTCTGATAAGAAGATCAAGGGACAAAAACATATACATCATAACGGATAGCAAAGCAGCAATTTTGTCCACTGTCAGCTACAAAATTACCTCAGGATTAACGCTGGAATGTTGCGAAGCCTTGGAAGAAGTGGCTCGTGACAACAAGGTATCTATGCTAAATAAAAGGACACAATAACAGCCCAGTTAATAGAATAGCAGATGATTTGACGAGGAAGGCATCCGGACAAACGGTATGCTGACCCGTCCCTACCGCCCTCTTTGCTAGACCTGATTACCTTATTGAAAATTGCATCAAACAGATGCCACAAGGAGCGATGGGACAACACATCTGGCTGTCTCAAAAAACTTCATCGCAATGAATACCAAAACGGCCAGATACTGTATGCAACTGTCCAGAGAAAACCTAGGGAAGATTATAGAGCTCCTAACAGGACACTGCAATTTAAGATCTCACCTGAACACACTGGGACTACAATCTAGTCCTATCTGCAGAGAGTGTGAAGAACAAAAATGTTGGAATATTCGATAATGAACTAGTTTGAAAGAGATAAAAGAAACACTCCTGAAAATTTCTGAAAAAAAAAATAGAGAGAGATATATCGCCAGAAAATTCTACAAATCTAAAGAGAACAAAATGATACCTTCATAGAATATTTATTCAATTAGAAAGAGAAATTACTGGAAAATGTGATAAGATTAAGCAAAATTAAAGAAATAATAGGAAATGCTGAAGAAGTGGAAAAATCTGACAAATTGAGACAAGAGTCGTTGGAAACTTCTTGAAATCTCTTGTCTCAATTCGTCGGATTTTTACACTTCTTCAGCATTTCCTATTATTTCTTTAATTTTGCTTAATCTTATCACTTAACTATAGATAATGAAATAACGAAAACTTAAGGAGACATTCCTTAGAAATTACTTGAAAAATAGAAGAAAAAAAATACTGGAACTCCTAGCAGATAAAACGAAAATTTTTTGGAGAGGGTTATTTTCTGCATATACTTTGAAGTTTTAAACTAATTCGTGCAGAAATATTTTTTTTACAATTTCTATAATTTTCGAGTGCGATTATATTACATTCTCAAGACTTAAATTGTGTTTCTAATAATCTTACGTCAATTGTTTAAGCGTAGTTTTATGTAGACTTTGAAGTTTTGAAGCGAATCTCACACACAGAAATAATTTTTTTACAATTTTTTAACAGCGAGTACACATTTATAGTCAACAACTACATTTTCAAGATTAAAATTTTGCTTTCAATATTTAGTAGTTAATTGTTTTATTTTAATTTCAAAAGTTAAAAATGTAGAAATTATTGTTTTTTACTAAAATTTTTACTTGGGAAAACCTACAAAAAATCCCTTCTTATAATAAAACTGTATTCAATTATATAAATTATAATATTTTTAATGCATTTTTTTAAATTTATTTATTTATTAACATCTTTGTACTCCTTTTTAATGAAATTTAAAATACAAAATATGCAAACATACTCAAAATTTTAGTCGAAATGAGGACGGACGGAGTTCTATACATATAATTTAAATCGGCGCAGGCGTTAATTAAATTATATAAATCCTAGCCACTGCGTTGTTTCAATTTATTAATACTATCGATATAGTATTTTAAAACGCTGAAAACTAAAACACTATCCGTAATCGAAGTTTCAATGTATATGTAGGGTGGGTGGGTGGCCTCTATCCCACCCTCTAATCAATGCAACATCATAAAATTTGTGCAGAAATTATCTTTACGTTCATAGCTTTGCAGACGTAAAAAATTTCAACAATCAAAGTTCGACGATTAGTGTTTCTTTATTTTTATTTACATTAGGATAAGTAATTTCGGAAATAATTTAAACAAACTCTTGTTTATGATGTAGTGATTGGAGGGTGAGATAGGTGCCACCCACCCACCCTACATATACAATGAAACTTTAATTACTGACAGTGTTTCAGTTTCCAGCATTATAAGAAAAAACATGTTGATGGCGTTAATAAATTTAAACATTATATGAAAGACTTTTCTTTAAATTTTTTTATAAAAATGAGATTAAAAATGCCAAGAAATTTATAAATCTAAATTCAATAATCTCCGAGTTAAATCTTCGAGTAAGAAATGGCTGGAATATTCTGATAACATAGAGCAACAAATAGTATAAAATATTACTTAAGTGAAAAATTAATATATTAAGAAATTCCAACAAAAAACGGGCAAGAAATGTTAATATTTACTATTCTATCTACCGTAATAAAAATTGCTAGATAATTTAAAAATAATTAAACATGTCATAAACTGGACAATAGAAAATAAAATAGCTTGAAATCTGAAGGAAAAAATGGTGAAAAATCTATGAAGAAAATTCTCGCAATTTAAAAGAGCAGTTTCTGGAATTTTTTTAGATTACTTAAAAGTGCTGGTAACTTCTTCAAACTTAAAAAAAATTAAAACTCTTTAATCATCTAGGAAAATTCTGGGGATATTAAAAAGAAAAAATAACTGAAAAATTATATAAATTTGACAGCAATTTTTCTTGTTTTTTACATAAATTAGATTCAAGACAGGGCAGAAAGACCGAAGGTCGATAGCCCAAACGGACGGACTAACCCTTTTTTATATTTAAAATGTATTCGTTATAAATGTATTTTTGTTTGTCCAAATAAAGATGTTGTTCTCTCTCTATATAAATCTCTTACAATGAAAGAAATAGTAGAAAATTCTTAAGAAGTGGAAAAAGTTATTGGAAAATGCTAAAATATATTAAGATAAATATAATGGAAACTTCTGAAAATAATGATATATGTACTATCGACAATAAAATAGTTCAGAAAATGTATTAAAATTAAGAAAGTACTGATTTTTTTTAAGAATCAATAAATGATAAATTGCTAGAAAATTCTTAAAATCTGAAAGAAAAATTCTAGTACTTTAGCAAAAAATTCTTACAATTTAAAAGTGACTTTTGATAAAAATTAATAAAATAAGACAAGAATTTCTGGAAAATTTTGATAGTAATAAACCAGAAATTGTATAGGAAAATATTATAATCACCGAGGCAAGTTCTATGATTAAAAGAGACATTATTGGAAAATTTTGATAAGATAAAGTAAGAAGCACTGCAAGGCTTCAAGAAAGGTCATGATATATTTTTGTTCGATATTGGCAGCAAAACTCTACCAATCATTCAGAAATGTTCTAAAATTCCTAAAATAAAATTTTAGGGTAATTAGAAAAAAGCAAATTTTAGAAATCAGAAAAATCTGAAGGAGGAAATGCTGAAAAATTTTAGAATCTTTGAACAACATAAAAAAAATGAATGAAGGAATAAAAGTTCTATAAATCAGGAAGTAATGCAGAAAAAAATCATGAACTATCAAAGAGAATTCTCTCACTTTGAATATGAAATTCTTATTATTGTTTGATTTGTTTATTTTTCTCTATTTGCTTGACAAGTTTCGCTTTTTAAGAAATTATTATTAGTTACAAAAGAAACTGACAAGTTTATATACAATCAAGTTAATTAATAATAGTTTAAAATGGTTTACCAGGTGATATATGAGAAAGTCACTCAAGAAATAAAAAATTCCTGTAAATTTTTCGAAAATTTAAAAAAATATGTAGTTTTCTAGCAATCTGCAGAGAAATTACCAAAAATCTGATGAAGGATAACAAGAATTTCTGCAGTATTCCTATAGGATACAATAAATAAGAGTTGATAATTTTATAAAATAAGAAAAACTGCTGAAATATTCAAGGAATCTTGAAAAAAATTGCTAGAAAATTCTTTTATCATCGAGGAAAATTCTCAAAGTTCGAATGACAATTGACAGTTGATACTTGATAGTTGTCAGACAATACAGGACAAGAGAAGAAGAAGATGAATTACAAATGTCATCTGACATTTGGATAGATAATATTAAATAAGTTTTAACAATTATACAGAAAACAAATGATATGTCATGTGAAGGATGTAAATTGACATATGATAGATGTTTGAATATATGTCAAATAACAATTGACAGTTGATAGCTGACAGATGCCAAAAATAACAGCTAACATTTTCGACAATTACGCAATTTTAACAATTATAACAAGATACACAAACATGTCAGATGATATATAACAAATGTCAGATGACATTTTTCGATAAATAACGTTCTGCAACTTTAAATAGTTATTAAAATATAATAAAACAAATGACAAATGTCATCAAGTAGTTGACTCGCAACAAACAGCATTTTTTTGAAACAAATGACATATCAGATGACAATTGTCAGAACACAAGTTTTTCGATGTATTCTGATATGCACTGTTTAATAGCTTAAACAAATATATAAAAGAAAATGTCAAGTGACAGTTAGCAGTTGATACTTGATAGATGTGAGATAACAAAGGACAAGAGAAAAAGAAGATAGATGACAAATGTCATGTCATCTGACATTTTGATAGATAATATTAAGTAATTTTTAACAATTATTTAAACGATATCAGGTGATATATAACAATTGACATATGATAGATGTTAGAAAACAGATAATATATGTCTTTTAACAATTGACAATTTAGCAGTTTAGTAGTTGACAGATGCCAAAAATAACAGCTGGAATTTTTCGACAGATAATGATTAGCAATTTTACCAATTATAACGACATTCACAAACATATCTGATGATATATAACAAATACCAGATGACATTTTTCGACGAATAACGTTCTGCAATTTTAGATAGTTATTAAAAAATTAAAATACAAATGACAAATGTCATCAAATAATATATCAGATGACAATTGTCAGAAAACAAATAACGGATGACAGTTTTTCGATGTATTCTGATAATATGTACTTTTTAGTAACTTCAACAAATGCACAGATAAAAATGTCAAGTGACAGTTGGCAGTTGACATTTGATAGATGTTAAATAATAAAGGACAAGAGAAAAGGATGAAGATAGATGACAAATGGTTCTCTGACATTATGATAGATAATATTAAGTAATTCTTAACAATTATACAGAAAGCAAAGAATATGTCAGGTGAAAGATGACAATTGACATATGATAGATGTTAGAAAACAGATAATATATGTCAAATACTAATTGACAGTTGATAGCGGTTAGATGACAGATGACATTTTCGACAGATAATAATAATAAATTTTAATAATTATAAAAACATATAAATGTAAGGTAATATATAAAAATGCCAGATGACATTTTTCGAAGAATAACGTTCTGCAAAACATATATATATATATATATATATATATATATATATATATATATATATATATATAGTTATTAAAAATTATAATACAAATGACAAATGTCAGCAAATAGCTGACTGGTAACAAATAGCAATTTTTTGAAACAAATGACATATCAGATGGCAATTGTCGGAATACAAGTAACGGATGACAGTTTTTCAATGATTTGATTATGACATTATGCACTGTTTAATAGCTTAAAAAATATACAGATGAAAATGTTAAATGACAGTTGACAGTTGATTCCTGATAGATGTGAGATAATAATGGACAGGAGAAGAAGAAGAAGAAGATAGATGACAAATATCATCACATACAGAACATAAATAATATGTTAGGTGATAGATGACAATTGACATATGATAGATGATAGGAAACACATATTGAGAAATTTCTAGAAAATTTGATAAAATAATTTTGTAAAATATCGACAATAATATAGTAAATATTCTAAAAAACTAAAAGAACAATTTCTGTACAGTTCTATTGCCGTGGAAGAGGATTTTTACAATTTGAAAGAGAAGAGATATTTCTGAAAAAGGTAAAACAAGAAGAAAAAAACGTTGACTGGAAATATAAACCAGAAATGTAAAATTCTATAATTGTCGAGAGGCATTATCAGAATTTTGTAAGAATAATGAGTTTTAATAAGAGAAAGATAATTAAATATTTTTTAAAAGAGGAAAAGTCGCTGGAAAATGCTACGAATATAGAGAGGAATCCAACAAAATGAGGAAAGAGACTCTGTAAACTGTACAAAGCTTCAAAATAATGAAGCAAGATATTTACTGGAATATCGATAATAAACTAGCGGAAAATGAAAGAGAAATTCCTGTAAATGCCCCGAAGAGTAGAAAAGAAGTACTGAAATTTTCTAGGAGCATGAAAGAAAAATCGCTGGAAAGTTTGAAAACTCGAAAATAACTCTAGCAGATTTCTTTGCAAATTGAACAAGAAATTGCTGGGAAAAATCAAATTATAGAAAACAAAAATTACTGGAAATTTTGTGTGTGATAAAACAGGAGTCTAGGAATCTAGAAAAATTTTGTACCATAATTTTTCTAGATTTCTAGAATATGCCAACATTTTTCTCAGTGTGTTAAAAGTGTCTACTCCTGTTTTATCAGATAGAAAATTTCCAAAAATGTTTTCTTTATATAATTTGATTTCTCGGAATTTGAAAGAGAAATTACTGGAAAATTATGTTAAGTAAAGCAAGAAACAGAAAATGTGAAAGAAAAAATGTTAGAAATTTATTAAGATAAATCCGACGAAATAAAACAAGAGATAGTGAAAACTTCTAAATTGCTCTAAAAAGTTAAAATAAAACATTGACACAGAAAATAATTCCTAAAAATTTTAACTTTGAAACCATCATAGAACATTTTCGTTATTGAAAGAGAAACTGCTAGCAAAATTGAACAAAATAAAATTGCTGATTTCAATTAATTGAAACAAGGAAAAATGCTGGAAATTAGAAGATTTTTTTAAGTGTAGTGACCAAAGTGGATTATTATCTACTCTTATGAATCGCTCATATGGATTCATTGATTACATCAACTATTTTCTCGATGCTAATAACGGGTATTAGTAAGTGGAAGTAGCTTCTGAAGTCCAAGAGAAGACTACATTTAGTCTAAGGATAGTAAAATGGCAATACAATATCTTGCCGTTTCGTTTATAAAATACCCATGCGAGATACAAGATTCTATTGGAATCTTTGCCCAAAAAATGTTACCTTTTGAAGAAAGAAAGTATGGGGCATTAGGGCATATTATAATAAGTAGAGGTATTGCAATCGATTTTATCTCTTTCGTGGTTTTCTTGACTTATATATCCCTTAAGTCGCTTAACAAAAAAAAACAAAGTTTTTGAAAGTCAGAAAACATTACTTTTTTGCCATACAAACTCTTCTAATATTTTTCTTAATGGTATAATTTAAAACTTCATGCTTTATTTACAGAAAAGATGATTTATACATTCTTAATAAATTACCTGTGTATCTTCACATTGTGTTAGCATAGATGAGGTGGCGTGCAATAACTGGGCCGGCAACCACAGGGAGTCGTCCTCGGGTTCGGACCCCGCCTGGAACCTCTCATCCCTCACGATCTTCTGCAACATAAAAGAAAAGCCAATTTGAGAAAGTCCCTTAAAAATCCATCACGCCAATCGGCCAAATTGAATTAATGAAACGCACGGCTGATTAAAGGCACTTTCGCCTTTCGACAGGGACACCCTTTATCCCTTTCTTTTTTTTTTCTCTCTTTCATTTTCGCGGCAGATGAATGCCGCACGGAAAATTTCCACCTTAAATTAGCGCCGTGGCGTGAATTAATGGCCCGAAGTTGGGGATGCGGAACAATAGGTGACAAATAATGAGGTTTCTGAAATTAAGTGGAAAGTGGAAAATTTATCGAAACGCTTCATGTACACCGCCGGCGTATAAAAATAAAAATTCACGCCCTTGTTTACCCTAGAGAGAAGGGGGGTGGACGCCTTTTGATAAATTAAATTCGTAAACCTGACGCCGTATCATGTAATCGCATTTCTTAAAAAGAGAACCGTTATATTATTATGTATTCTATAAATTCAGAAAAAATGCAAATGGGATAACTTAAATAAGGCTGGGTGGATGTATCATATACATACATTTATATATTGAATATGCAAATAGATTTTGAAGGCTGGTGTCTTTAGAATATAAATGATGTGTGTGGTGAAAATAATATATCATACAACACTTTTGAAGATCACATATATCTATAGAGGGCATGCGCAAAATTTTTAATTTTTTATATTAAAACGTAATTTAAATAATAACAAGAACATTACGTAAAATCTAATATTGTTGGTTTTTAAAATAAGATCAATGTATATATTAATGTGATTGTTAAATCGTTAAATAACTAACACAAATAAAAGCACATGTACCGAATGCAAAACTCAATTTTCCAGGCATTTCATGGATTTTAGGTGCTCGAAAGTTGTGCAATTAAAGCCCCCATTGAAAATCAGAAGTAAAAATGGAAATTCAAATGAACCCGCACTGTGTACATTTAAATATGTCATTGTTGCCGCCGCTGGCGGTGGCGGTCGTTTTCGTATGCAGCGGCCGGATTAGTTGCCATTGTTGTTTGCAGGAACGCTGGATGAAAAAGACTCCATTCCTGAGTACTAATGACGCCAGATGACAGTTCGTAAAATATGACGAGGGCCATAAATATCGCCATAAATATGCAAATTCTGCCGCCTTTATGGGCAATTGACTTAAAAGATGATAAATTCGTGTGAGCATCATCTGGATCAAGGGATGGGTAGTATGTAACGGACGTGAAATATTCAGTTTCGGAAAAGGGCGTTTAGGGATGATCGTGTCCACGTATTCGAATAAATTATGGTTACATTAATAATAAATAAGTAGGATAGACCTGTTGACAAATGGAGTTTGCCATTCTTTCTTTTTAAAATTTTTATATAGTTACAGAAAAAAAATAATAACATGGATTCATTTAAAAAATTATTAGTATAAATTGTTAGTCCTGTACTTATATCATCAATAACTTTGTATCTGATACTTGATAGATGTTAATAAAAACACGTTTAAATTCCTTTCTTCATTGTTTTTATTTAATTTAACCGCGTTTTTATTATTAATAAAATCTTCACATAACTCAAGAACACACACGTATGATAGATGTTTAATGTCATAATTGATGTTAGAAATGTATAGAAGATATATTTAAAGTATAACAGTTAATAAATAACGTTTAGTAAAGCTAAGGCTAATATATGACAAACGGCAATTGACACTTGATAGATAACGTCAAAATTAATTGATAGATGATTAATATTAAATGTAACACTTAATTCATAATGTAAGGCAAATGTCAAAGAATCTATAAGCGTAAAATATCAACTGATGGTTAATAAATAACGAATGGTAACCATTTATAGATGATTGATATCAATGTTAGAGATATTAGATGCTGAAAACAGCTGATATTTAATAGAAGTCAAATATCAGTGTCAAAATTAATTAATTAATGGTAGATATAAAATGTCACAATAAACAGATAATGAATAGCCAGATGATAAATGTCAAATGTCAATTGACAATTAATAGATAACGTATGGCAGATGTTAAAAACTAGTTTTAGATAATTGATACCAATTGCTACTGTAAATAGATAGCGTATGAAAGACGCCAAAGGTAGCTGAGAGATGATATATGTGAATTGACAGTTTACATATAGATATATGATAGATATAAAATATCACAGTTAATAGAAAACCCATGATAAAGGAGAAAGATAGTTGATAGAAAATAGATGTTAAATATCTATTCACAGATAATAAGTAACGTATGTTGAATGCCAAAAACAATTGACAGATGATAAATATCACACTTAATAGATGACCTATGAGAGAAGCCAATAACTATCTTATAGGTAATAGATGTCAAACGTAAAATGACACTTAATAGATAATGAAACATGTTAAAAACCGTTAATAGATAATAGAATAATAATAAAATAAAATGACAATTTACAGTTAATAGATAACGTATGACAGATGACAAAAACAGCTGATAGATGATATATGTCAATTGACAATTAATAGATAGATAGATAATAGAAATATAATATCAATTTATACTTAGTATACAACCTATGGTAAATGTCAAAACTAATTAATAAATGAAAATGTCACATTTAAAAGATAATAAATTATAGATTCCAGATGATTGATGTCAAATGACATTTAATAGATAACGTATGTAAGATGTCAAAGATAGCTGAGGGATGATAAATGTCTCTTGACGGTTCATATGCAATGAGTCAAAAATCTAATAGTATATAGACGATAGATGTCAAATGTTAATTGATAGTATATAGATAAAGTATAGGATGCTAATAACAGCTTATATATAATAGATATCAAATATGTATTGACAGATAATATATCACGTAGGACACATGTCGAAAACAGCTGATTGATATTAGATGTTAAGTATCAATTGACAGTCAATAAATACCGTATGGCAGATGCCAAAAACAGCTAATAGATGATAGATGTCAAATATCAATTGACAATTATTAGATAACTTATGACAGATATCCGATACAGCTTATGACAGATGTTAAAAACAGTTTATTTATTTATTTATTTATTTATTTATTTATTTATTTATTAACGGGTAATACCATTGTACAGTGTTTACATAAAGTAAAAATATAATAAAGATACATAAACAAATTAGAACTAAAAGTAAAGATATAAAATAATTTAGGGACGACGTAATACATGTTAAAAAAGGTTTACAGAAAAGTAAAAATATAGTGAAAATGCACAAACAAATTAAAACTAGCAATAAAGATATAAAATAAATTAAGGACGACAATACAGGTTAAAAAAGTAAAATATCATAAATAATAAAAATAATTCAAATAATTGAGCGCTTAAGATATCGGCGTAACTTAGGAAGCTCACCGCCGAAAAAATCATAGTTGCAATTGTTAGCATTATGAGCTATTCTACATAAGCCAAAATTCCTAGCGTAGTCAGTCCGCATGAATGGGACGTGAAAGGTATGTTTTGTTCGAACGTCCCTGGGTGGTACATGCAGTCCAAGTAATTGTACCAGTTCAGGAGAATTTATTAACCCATTTACCAGTTGATAGCAAAAGGTAACATCAGCACGTATTCTACGTTCCTTTAGAGAAGATAACCCAATATTACAGAGTGTGGCTTCATCAGTCGAAGTCAAATTGAATTTAAAGGAAACGTGGTAGATAAATTTCTTCTGCACGCGTTCGAGCACTGATATGTCCTTAGCTGTATAAGGAGACCATATTAGCCCACAGTATTCTAAGTGGGGGCGGACGAGAGTTTTATATAGACATATTAAAGTATTTATGTCCCTGAAGTGATAGGAATGCCTTTTAATAAAACCCACTATCTGCATGGCTTTTGATGCTATAATGGAAATATGTTTTGAAAAACACCAATTACAACTAAGATGAACGCCCAGATCTTTGATTTCGGTAACGCGGTTCAATTTTGCACTACCTAGATGGTAACTATTAGAACTGAAATTCAACTTCTTTGAAAACGTAATTACGCAACATTTAGAGATGTTTAGATTTAATTTATTAAGCCGGCACCAATCCACGAATCTATTCAGATCCTCCTGCATATACGTAGAATCAACCGTATTATTAAAGGCCGAGTATATCTTAACATCATCAGCGTATAATATATATTGACAATGTTTAAAACATTTGCCGACGTCGTTAATAAATAAGTTAAATAGCAGAGGCCCCAAATGGGAGCCCTGGGGGACCCCAGAAGTGACCTTAACGGCTGTAGACACTGTACATCCAATACGGACAGCCAAGGTTCTATCTGATAGATACGACTTCAGCCACCTTAATAATACACCACCGATACCTAATTGAGCCAACTTATTTAACAAAATTGTATGGTCAACGGTATCAAATGCCTTAGAGAAGTCAGTGTAGACTGAGTCAACATACTCGCCTTTCTCTAAGGCACCAGTAATGTACTGCCCATACAACAATAGGTTGGTCGCTGTTGAGCATCCGGCTCTAAACCCATGCTGGCGATTATCTAATAAGACGCCCAGGCAATTAGATAAGTAATTAGTCACAATTCTTTCAAATATTTTAGCAATATATGAAAGAATTGATATGGGACGATAATTTTCGACGATGTTTCTCGGGCCGCCCTTATGTATAGGTGTTATAAATGCATTCTTCCAGCATGAAGGGAAGACACCTTGCTTAAGAGATTGTCTGAATATAAGCCAGATGGGTCTACTGAGAGAGAATGCACATTCTCTGAGAAGCATAGTCGGTAATCCATCAGGCCCAGTGCACGACGTGATCTTGAGATCTAATAACTCACCTAGGATTGAAGAAATTTTTATTTCGGGCCCCTCGTGAATATTCAGATGGGTATTGCTGTATAATAATTGTGGTGAGCTCGATGTAACATTAGTATTAAAAACAGAACCAAAAAATTTTGCAAATAAGTTGGCAATATTTTGACGATCACTAATAATAATGCCATTATCATTAAAGGACTCGGGGATAGTAGAGCTATTAGATCTACTGGAATTTACGAATTTCCAAAATGTGCGTGTATCTGACTTTATGCGATTTTCAATAGATGAGACGTAAGTCTGATAGCAAGACGATGACAAGGATTTACATTCAGCACGCACGCGCTTAAAGTTAATATAATCAGACTGTAGACCAGATTGCTTATATTTTGAGTGTAGACGCTTTTTAACATAAATTTTGTTAATCAATTCGGTACTATACCATTTGGGAAAGCGATATTGATTTACATGTTTAATAACAATTTTAGGCACGAACGCGTCAATGGCGGTATTAACAATTGAGTAAAATAAATTAACATTGTCATTGACGTCATTATTAATAAAAACAGTGTCCCAATGAATATAAGAAAATGCTTGGCGCATGCAATTAAAATCTGCCTTACTGAAGTTGTATTTAATGTCAGAATACCAGGAAGAATTAAGATTAGTTGTACAATCAGCAATAATACTTAAAACTAACGCTGGATGGTGTTTATCGCATGCGACAAGGGGCATTTCCGCCACACTTACTGAACATTCTTCAAAAATAGTCGCGTGGACAAAAATTAAATCAAGCATTACCGAGTTGAAGTTTGTAACATTATTAATTTGAAATGCGTTAATTAGTCCGAACGTGTCAGCAATAATAGAAGCATTAGCACTGGGTGTGTTTGTAAAAACACCAAACTCACTGTTCTCCCAAGTAATATGCGGTAGATTATAGTCGCCAAGTAAACAAAGACGATGATGGGGGTGGGCATCATGCAACTCTTCTATAGTTGAGCAGTGTTCTTCATAGACGGCGCCTGCAGAAGCTGGTGGAATATATACCGCTCCGAATAGAAATTTGGTGGACCCGTGAGTGACGGATACATATACTTCTTCGTAAAAAGAAGATGTGCATCTAACCATGTAGGACTTTAGGGTGCATGGTACGGCGATAAGGACTCCTCCTCCGCGTGATTTACCAGTTACAGCAGCGTTTCTGTCACAACGATAAACATTAAAGCCTTCCAGCCCCAATTCACTATCAAAAATGTTATGGGTAAGCCATGTTTCGGTCAAAACTAGGATGCTAGACTCCTCCAAGAGGGCGGAAACACGAAAATCTGACAATTTTGTAAGCAGACCCCGTACGTTTTGATACATAACACGCAGAGATGATCTATGTACATTAAGATTAGTAATATTACTACGAATGACATTATTATTGTTTACTGTGTTGTTGGTTCTAAAAAACCATCAGAGCTACTGGAGGATTCAGTTACGCGACTTTTTCTAGTACGTGAACGGTTGATAAATTCACGAACTGTTACGCTTTTAGGCCAATTAGATGGTTGTAAAAATTTATCAACATCTGGCTCAAGTATGTTGATAGGTTATAGATATTAAATTTGAATTGATAGTTAATATTTAAGGTATAACAGATTCTAAAAGCAAGTCTTAGAAAATTGATATCAAAGGCTACCGTTAATAGATAAAGTATTAACTTGTGTAATGTTTGCAAATGTAAACAAGCTACATCAATAAATAATTGAAATTGAATTGAAATTAAAGACCCCAAAGAAAGCTGGGAGATCATATATGTCAAATGTCAGTTGACAGTTAATCAATAGATATAAAATCTCACAATTATTAGAAAACACGACAAAGGATAAAGATATCTAATAGATAATAAATGTTAAAATATCAATTAACAGATAAAAAATAACGTATGTTTAATGTCAAAATTAATAGATGATACATATCAAATCTCACAGTTAACAGATCACCTATGACAAATTAAAGAAAATATTAAACATCGGATAGATGTCAAGCGTCAATTGCCAGTTAATAAATAATGACATGTTAAAAGCAGTTGTTAGATAATAGATGCCAAATGTCAATAAATAACCTATATTGAATGTCAAAAACAATTGATAGGAAATAAATATCAAATATCACATTTAATAGATAACTTGTGACAGAAGTCATCTGATAGATGATAGATGTCAATTGGCAGTTAATAGATAATAACAAATGTTAAAAACAGTTGATAGGTTATAGATGCGAAATATCTATTGACAATTATTAGATAGATAGAAGTCTAATATCAATTGATAATTAGGACACAACCTAGAGTAAATGTCAAAACTAACTAATACATGATATGTAGAAAATATTAAAAGATAATTAAATGAAGATTCCAGATGATACATATCAAATGTCAAATGACAATTAATAGATAACGTATATAAGATGTCAAAAATAGCTGAGGGATGATAAATGTTAACTGGCAGTTTATTTGTAACAAGTGGTAGGTTTCAAAAATATATTTGTTGAATTTGGTTCTCGTTTATCACGCGGTGAAACATTTTTATAAATAATTTTTAATAAACAACCCTTAATTTCAAAAATATAGATGATTGATATCAAATATCACAGTTAATAGAAAAGTTATGGCAAAGAACAAAGATAGCTGATAGATGATAGAAATGATAAATTTTAAAAATCAATCGTCAGTTAATAAATAACGTATTTTGAATGTCAAAAATATGATAGATGATAAATATCAAATATCACAGTTAATAGATAACGAATGATTGATGTTAAAAACAGTTGATAGATGATAGATGTCAAATATCAATTGACAGTTTTCAAATAACATATAGCCGTTATTAAAAACATCTCATTTGTGATAGATATCAAATCTAAATTGACACTTAATATATCACTTCTGACAAATGTTAATATATAACATATGACAAATGTCGAAAACAGTTAATAGGTGACGTATAACAGATGTCAAATACAGGTGATAGATGTCAAATGTCGATTGAGAATTATTAGATAATGTAAGGCAGATATCAGTAACACCTAATAGATAATAATAATAACAATACATAATAGATGTCAAATGTCAATTGCCAATTTATACATAACGTTTGTCAGATGTTAAAACAGTTTCTATATATATATATATATATATATATATATATAAATATATATAAAATGTGAATTGACAGTTAATAGATAGCATATGGCAGATGTCAAAAAAAGCTGATAGATGATAGATTTTAAATGTCAGTTGACAGATCTTTAAAACAATTGATGGGTAAAAGCTATCAAAAATGAATTGATAGTTAATATATAACGTATGACAGATGTTAAAAATACTTAACAGATAATAGATGTCAAATGTCAATTAAAGTTAATAGATAACGTATCATAAATATTAAAACTAGCTGTTAGATGATAGATCTCAAATGTCAATTGACAATTATTAGATAAAGTATGACAGATATCACAAACAGCTGATGTCAAATGTCAATTGCCAGTTTATAGATAACATAGCGCAGTTGTTAAAAACAGCTGATATATGATAGTTATCAAATGTGAATTGACATTTAATACATGTCAAATGTCATTGATAGTAATAGATAACGTAAGACATATGTCAAACTCAGCTGATGTCAAATATCAATTGTCAATTATTAGATAATGTATGGCAGATATCAAAAACAAGTCAATAAGTATGAAAGATGTCAAAAATATTTAATGGATAATAGATGTCAAATGTTAATTGACAAGTAACAGATAACGTATGACATATGTCAAAAAGAGATAGATGATAGATGCCAAAATTCAATAGACAATCATTAGATAATATATGACAGACATCAAATGCAGCTAATCGATCATAGATGTGAAATGTCGATTAATAGTTTATAGGTAACTTAAGGCACATGTTAAATGCAGTTGATAGATGATAGATGTCAAATGTGAATTGATAGTTAATTTATAACGTATGACAGATGTCAATTAATAGATAATAGATGTGAAATATAAATTAACAGTTTATGCATAGCGTATTACAAATGCAAAAAACAGCTGATAGTTGTCAAAAGTCAATTGAAAATCATTAGGTATTGTATGGCTGATATCAGAAACAGCTGATAGGTGATAGAGGTCAAATGTCAACTCACAATTTACAGGTAACATATGCCAGATGTGAACAGTTGTTAATATTTAACTTATAATAGATGAAAAAACAATTAATGGATAATAGATATTAATTGTCATTCATAACGTAAGAAATATGTCAAATAGTGCTGACTTTTAATAAATGTGAAATGTGAATTGACAATTATTAAATAATGAGTGTCAGATATCAAAAAACAGCTGATAGATGATAGTTGACAAATATCAATTGATTTTTATAGATAACGTATGGCAGATATCAGAAAGAGCTGATAGATGATAGATGATAGAAATCAAATGTCAATTGACAGTTAATATATATCGTACGACAAATATCAAAAACAGTTAATGGCTAATAGGTGTCAAATGTCAATTGATTGTTAATAGATAACGTATGAGAGATGCCAAAAACAGCTGATAAATGATAGATGTGAAATGTCGATTAATAGTTTATAGATAACTTATGGCAGATGTTAAATACAGTTGATAGATGATAGCTGTATTTCATATTTATTAATTAACAGTTAATATTTAACGTATGGCAGGTGTCTAAAAAATTGATAGATAATGAATATTAAACGTAAATTGACAGTTAATGGATAACGTATGACATGTCAAAAACAGTTGATAGATGATAGATATCAAATGTTAATTGACAATTATTAGGTAAAGTATGGCAGATATCAAAAACAGCTGATAGTTGATAGATGTCAAAGATCAATTGACAGTTTACATGTAACTTATTCCAGATGTTAAAAACTGCTGATATACGATAGATATGAAAAGTGTTAATAGATAACGTAAGATAGATGTCAAACACAGCTTAAAGGTATTAATTTACAAATATTAGATAAGGAGGAACAGATATTAAAAACATCTGATAGATGATAGATGTCAAATATCATTTGATAGTTATAGATAACGTATGGCAGATATCAGAAACAGCTGATAGAAGATAGAAATGAAATAGCAATTGACAGTTTATATATGTTATAACGTATGACAAATTTTAAAAACAGTTGATGGATAATAGATGTGAAATGTCAACTGATTGTTAATAGATAACGTATGAGAGATGGCAAAAACAGCTGATAAATGGTAGATGTGAAATTTAGAATAATGGTTTATAGATAACTTATGGTAGATGTTAAATACAGTTGATAAATGATAGATGTCAAATGTGAATTGACAGTTAATATAGAACGGATGGCAGATGTCAAAATAAATTGAAAGATAATAGATGTCAAATGACAATTGATAGTTAATGGATAAAGTATGGCGGATTTCAAAAACAGCTGATAGATGGTAGATGTCAAATGTCAATTTACAATTAGGTTAAGTATGACAGATATCAAAAACAGCTGATAGATGATAGATGTCTATTGCCAATTGACAGTTTAAAGGTAACGAATGCAAGATCTTAAAAAGAGCCAATTATTAAATAATGAGTAGCAGATATCAAAAACAACTGATAAATAATAAATGACAAATATCAATTGATAGTTTATAGATAACATATAGCAAATAACGACGAATATCAAAAACAATTGATGAATAATAGATGTAAAATGTCAATTGATTGTTAATAATGTATGACATATGTCAAAAACAGCTAATAAATGATAGATGTGACATTTCGATTAATAGTTTATATATAACTTATGTTAAATAGAGTTGATAGATGATAGATGTCAAATGTGAATTTGATATTTAATATACAATGTACGATATATGTGAAAAACGATTGATGGATAACTGATGTTAAATGCCAATTGATAGTAAATGGATAACGTATAACAAATGTCAAAATAGTTGATAGATGATAGATGTCAATTTTATATTGACAATTATTAGGTAATCTATGGCGGATGTTAGAAACAGCTGATAGATGATAGATGTCAACTGTCAATTGACAATTTATAGGTAGGTAACGTATAATAGATGTTTAAAGCAAATGATATTTGATAGATATCATGTGTATATTGACAGTTAATATATTACGCAAGACAAATTTATAAAACCAATTGGTAGATAATAGATGTTAAATGCCAATTGACAGTTAATAGATAGCGAATGATATATGTCAAAAACAACTAATAGATAATTGAGCTCAAATGTCAATTGAGAATTAGTACATAAGATATAATAACTGTCATAAACTTACATAATATATGTAAAGGATTGATAGATGATAGATATTAAAAATAGCCGATGAATATCAAATGTCAATTAGCAGTTAAGAGGAAACGTTTGGTAGTTTTCAAAAACATTTGATAGATATATAATATTACAATTAATAATTAACATAAGGAAAATTCTAAAATTAGCTGATAGATGATTAATGTCAAATGTCAACTAATAATTAATATATAACTTATTGTAGATGATATCAAAAACTACAGTTAATAAATAACACATGAGTGATATACAAAACAGGTCATAGATGACTGATATCAAATGTCAATTAACAGTTAAGAGATAAAGTCTACCATACCTTATCTAATAATTGTCAATTGATATTTAACCTCAATAATTTATCAGCTATTTATGATTTCAAGAACAATTGATATATAGATTGATAGATGATATAAAATGCCACAGTTAATAGATAAGATATGACAGCTGATAAATAAAAGATGTCAAATACTAATTGCTAATAGATGATAGTTGTCAAATGTCAATTGACAATTTATAGACAGCCTATTACAGATGTTTTTTTTAATGTTAGAAACCGCTGATATATGATAGAACTGAAAATTGACAGGAAGACAAATTTCAAGAACAGTTAATAGATAATACATGTTAATTTTCAATTGACAATCAATAGATCGCGTATATATCAAAAACAGCTGCTCATATATGATAAATAATAAATGTCAACTGAACGTTAAGAAATAGCTTATAACGTGTTGAAAACAGCTGATAAATGTCAAATTTCAATAGACAAATATTAGATAAAGTGAAACAGATATCAAAAAGTAGTAATGGATGATATATTTTTGTAATCTAATTAATTGACAGTAAATAAATATTGCGTGATGGATGTTAAAAACAATTGATAGATGATAGATATACAATGTCAAAATTAAAAGATAACATATGACAGATACAAAAAAAGCTTTTAAATTGTAGATATCAAATGTTAATTGACAGTTACAATATAATCTATGGTAGATGATAAATATCAAATATCATAGTCAATAGATGATGTTTGACAGATGTTAAATTATTATCAAATGTTAATAAATAACGTGTGTTAAATGTCAAAACATACAATGGATGATAAATAGCAAATATCACATTTATCATATAACAACATTGATGATATAAGTTAAAAACTGCTAATAATAGTTGATAGATGTCAAATGTTACTTGACAGTTAAGAAATAGTTTGTGACAGATACCAAAAACGGCTTATATATAATTATTTTTAAATGATCATTGACCGTTTAAAGAAAACGCATGGTAAATGTCAATTAACAATTCATAAAACATAGATAACATATAGAAGATGCAAAAAACAACTAATAGATGATGAACGTCAATTATCCATTGACGTTATATATGTAATGTATGATAGATGATAAATATCAAATATCAAAGATAAAATAGATATTGTATGGCAAATGTCAAAGGCAGCTGATAGATGACAGATGTCATATGTCAATTGACATTTAATAAATAACGTATGTTATATATCGAAAACACATGATATATCATAAAACCAATATCATATTCAATAGGTAAGGTATGACATGTCAAAAAGCAGTTGATGGGTGATAGATGGCAAATATCAATTGACAGATAATAGCGAAAGTATGGTAAATATCAAGAACAATTAATAGATGGTAGATGTTAAATATTACAGTTAATAGCTAAAATTTGTCAGATGATAAAACAACTGATATATAATAAATATAAATGTCATTTGACAGTTGATATATAATGCTTAACACATGCCAAAAACAGATGATAAATGTCAAATGTCAATTGACAGTTAATAGATAGCATCTGACATGTTAAAAATGGCTGATTAATCAAAGATGTATAGAATTATTGATAGATGACAGATATATAATATAACAGTTATAACAGTATGACAGATATCAGAAACAGCTGTTAGATGTCAAATGTCAGTTGGCAGTTTATAATAATAATAATAATAATAATAATAATAATGTTTATTAGTGCTAGTAACTACAAGTTTTACACACGTCATATTGTCTTATTCATAATATATGTAATACACAAATCAGGATACACTTTTAAATAGCTAGATCATAACATCTACGATACAAATAAAAATAAATAATTGTCTATAGAAAGTATGGTGGAAGTAGTTAAAACTGACGTTTATATATACACATTGAACACACGATTACAGTTTAAAATGTGGTGAAGGCGTAAGAGTATGGTAAGTGTAATTAATTTAATCAAACTAATAAAAGAGCAATAGTTGGATTGTCTTAAAATTCACAAAGGTTCGGGTCGGCTAAATACTCATCCCAGCTGAAATAAGCCTTACTGATAAGAAGTTTTTTCAGAGTTAGCTTAAATTTCTCAAATGGTAGGATTCTCATTCTCTGAGGCAGTTTATTGTAAAATTTAATTCCCCAGAACCTAGGGCCATTTCTACACTTTATTAGTCTCGTTTTGTTAATATATATATCATAATTATGCCTGGTTTGATGACTATGTTTGGTTGAAATGATACTATACTGGCTAAAATGTTTCGCAATGTAAATCAAGCAGGTATAAATGTATAAAGAGGGTAAGGTCATTATACTTAAAGATTGAAAAAGAGGCTTGCATTCCTCTCGGTAGCTTGCTCCTGCTATGATTCGAATTGCGCGCCTTTGTAAAGCGAATATTCGGTGTCTCCCGGAAGAATGTCCCCAAACAAGCAGTCCATAGCTCAGTAAACAGTGACAAGTTCCGTGATATGCTGCCCTTAAGATGTGTCCTGAGACATGGTTAGACAAAATAAAAATATTTTGCTACACAATCTTTTGGCTAGCATGTTCGAGTTCTGCACCCACGTTAAGGAAGAGTCCATGACTAATCCTAAGAAATTTGATTCACTCGAGAATAGCCTGGCATCATATTCCCAATTGCGAAGACTACAGAGCATATTGACAGTTTTTGTTTGAGTTGCAGTTGGTTAGCGTCAAACCACCCCTTGGACCTTAACAGAGCACTGCTACTGAGCTGTAGACTTATATCAGGGTGATCACTTGTGCTTATCAAGGTGGTATCATCAGCATACATGATGGTTTGTACATTATACACAGCGTGAGAAAAGTTGTTTATGTAGACCAAGAATAATAGTGGTCCTAGTGTCGATCCCTGTGGTACACCATGTTCTAACCTAAGAGTGTCAAAAGTAATTCCATCCACCTTGACTACTTGTGATCTCCCGACCAAGTACGATCTAATCATTGCACAACTAGACTCACAGAAACCTTAGAATGCGAGCTTTTTTATTAATAAGCAGTGGTTAACGCGGTCAAAAGCTTTTGTTAAGTCCAAGAAGGTGACTACTGAAACCCCCCTATTGTCGAACGTCTCTAAAATGTTTTCACAGAGTTGTGAAATAGCATCAGTGGTAGAGAACCCTTTTCTAAACCCAAACTGGCACGCATTAAGCAGCTGATTATTTTCCAAGTAAGATACTATTTGGATGTATATTATTTTCTCTAGGATCTTTGAAAAAACGGGAATTATCGAGATTGGTCTGTAGTTAGAAGCGTCACATTTGTCACCCTTCTTAAAAACAGGTATCACTAATGAGGTCTTCATTAAATCAGGAATTATACTGTACCGCAGACAAACATTGATAATGTTGGTCAGAGGTATCAGTATAGACTCCTTACAGCTTTTAATTAGGTCAACAGACCATCCATAAAAATCTTTTGTCTTACTCGTTTTTAAACCACATATTACATTTCTTACATGAGCCACTGACACCTGCTTGAAACTAAATTTAGCATTAGACCTCATGGGTGGCATGAACTCCATAGCATTAGTAATACTAGTTGCTGTAGAGTTTACGATAATCTTTATTAAGTTCTGAAAAGATTTATGGAATTCACTTGGAGAGATTGGACATGGCTCACCCTGAAATGATGAGTTTTTTGCATTTGAATTGATAACTTGCCACATGGCTTTACATTTGTTGTTCGATTTGTCAATAAAACTATCATTAGACTTTATTTTAGCAAACGTATAGGTAACGTATGGTAGATTTTAAGAATATTTGGTAGATGATAGATATACTATAATAATTTATAACTTTTCTACAAAAGAATCGCCATATTATAGGTGGAAAAAACATAGTAGCACTCAAAACTTGATTTAAAGGAAATAAAATTGCATTTAGCGTATTAAAAAATTGTAACAAAATAACCAATTTTAAAATTAAATTTTAAATAATTATTAATTGACAAATAATATTATCATTACCAATAACTACCAGTTAATTATTAATAAATAAATAAGTTTTAATTGGATAGCAGATAATTTATAATGCAAAGATGTTCTAAGCATTAAATATTAAATAAAATTCTATACCATTTACTAGTGAGCAACGCAAAGCCAAATTTAATCAGCGTTAATTATTACACAAACAAGACGTAATTTCGGAAAATTCGGCGTTATTAAAATTAATTGAAGTCTCAAAATCGAATCGCCTAATTAGATTCATAATGCAGCTACAAGACAGACGTCTCCGTTTCGCCGAAATCTGCACCCTTAATTAATTAACTCAAAAGTCCTTTAATCTGTCTAGCAGATAACCGAAGCGCAGTTTCGAAGATCGATTAATTATTGCGAAAGAGTCTTAAGGGCTTAACGAACTCGACCCGTTCTCGAGGAAAAGAGTGGGCGGGTGGGTGGCAAGTAGTTCATTTTGAAAGATATATGGACCGTCAGACGGGAATGTCTTGTCGGCGAGGGAAATAATAAAAAAATCATGTGCTCAGCGAAAACGCCTGAAGGGGAAATTAAAAATTTGCAACGGGAATTAGACCCCCCGGTGTGAAAAATTGCCGTATATTTTATCCGCGTAAAATTTCGCCGGGGTTAATTTCGTCGAGGTAATCGGGAAATTGTTTTAGGATTTTTTTAATCGCTATCAAACGTTTCTTGTAATTTACTAGTGTTCCACTTACAGTAATTTCTTATCGTTCCACTCACTAACTCTTAATCTTCAAGAATTAAGTCCGCCTCGTTCCATCATTGTTTCTGCAATTGAGTTTGAAATCTTTCTCAATCATCGTGTATCATTCACAATAGAAACTTTTCTAACAAATAAAAGTCTAAAAATGTATCGCTTCGTCTTTTTCAAATAATCTATGTAATCGTTTGAGAAATTTAACTGGTAATTTTAATAAATGGATTAATTAAGCACTTCAAATCAAAATCAAATCAAAATCACTTGGTTAATTAATTAACTTTATGTTAGTAAAAACAACTGTTTTAATATGTAAAATTTAAACACACTTTCTCATATTTGATCTCGTCGATACGATGAGTAATTATTTAATTAACATGATGAATGAATTTTAAGCTTTTAATAATTTTGCAACTCCAACTTTTCATATAAGGCAATAGAATATTATCAAACTTTATGTCTATTTGCGTACTATGTTATTAAGAGATTGTGATTTTACATTAATAACACGCGCCTGTGAAGTTTATTGCAACAGTTCGAGACATCAAACGCTCGCACGTAATAGAACCAAACTAATCCGAAAACTTAATCAAACAATTATAGAATTTACGTTCTTAACAGATCATTTCACCGAAAGTAATTATATTAGAGTGATGCACACATAAAGTTCCCTCGCCCTTGATAGATCCAGCAGACACGTAACTCGGAAGGTAACGGTAATCACGATAATTAGCAAAGTATGTCGATAAATGTTCACCTAGTTCGCTTAACTTCCCCTCCCGAATCGATTTCCGGGTTATCCCCCTACTGAATGTTAAGGGAATGTAAAACTAGAGGGGGTCTGATATATGTGTTTTAATACGGGACGATTCCTAGGCTTTTTGGGCCGGAATTAATTAAGGGTAATAAATAATAACGCAGACTAACCGTAACGTGTCTTGCAATAATATGCCTTTGATTTTATAGGATATTAGTGAGGTTCTTTGAAGATGGTATATTTTTATTAAATATTATAATTTTGTCCCATTAGCCTAATACTACTATTATTATTAAACATTTTATTTTAAGCGAATTAGAAATTCGTAATTTCATTTATTTTTTAGAATAAATTATCTCATTTGTGTTATAAAATTTAGGATTCCCAGTTTCATATAAATTCTGATATCAAAGCTTAGATTTCATAATTGCATCTCCGCATGCTTTGACTATTGGTGGGGAAATTATAGCATCTGCAACTATTCTAGATTCAGAAATTTGCAAGCTTATTCAGTTGATGGGATTTGCAGAATAATTTCTTCTTCTGACCAAGAGGAACCAGTGTTTTGTAAATGGATAAATCTTCTGGTTTATCTCCAATGCTTTAGACTAAAATATCTAGTTTTGGGTCCAATATTGTAAATAAACTAAGACTTTCTTCATTATATCATTCGCTCCTTCAACATTTTATGATAATTAACTGGTTACAGTAACCATAAAAATGCTTTCCGTTAACTTAATTAAACTTTAGATACGTTATAAGCAATACATAATTCACATACGTATGAGGGATAGTAGGAAAGTAGTACCCGTTGCACGGTGCGGAGCGCTGGCGAATAGAGTAGCACACATCCGCTAACATGTTCAGTTGTATTTGTCTGTGTGCAAAGATGCGTCTCGCAGGTATTATCTGTACCGTTTATGTGAGTGGATTTAGAAAAATCTACAAAACTAGAAGAAAAAGTGCTGAAAATAGTCTTAATTGTTACTAAAAAGTTTTAAAACCCTTGTAGAATATTCTCAAAATATGGAGAATTTGCAGGAAAAGTTCGAAAAATATAAACAAGAATATTTGGGAACTCCCGATAAGATAAATTAAGAATAGAAAAAATAATTAAATTCAAAAAAATGCTCCAAAAAACTAGGATTTTTTCAGATACGTCTAATAAAATAAGGCAGGAGATTCTTGAAAATTTTATAAATCTAAATAAGAATTTATGGAAAAATTCTAGGACTCTGGAAAGAAAATCCAATAGAATCAAGCAAGAAATATGCCAGACCGTCAAATAAAAAGTATCACAAATTCAAAGAAAAATTGTACGAATTAAATTAAACTTAATAAATACTTATACTGTTTGCGAGATTAAAATGCAATTCGTTTAGTTTGATAGTTAAACTACCTGAACTAATTTTCTAACGCAATTTACAGCTTCTGTATCATGAAATAGATGGAAATAAGAAGAATGAGCTACAGCCTTAATTCTAGTACTATATGAGGATACAAAAAATGTATTAAGTACAGGTATAAGCATTTTGTAATAACGTATAGTCAAACATAACGTTAACAAGTTTATTATTCATAGGTTGAAATTGCTATATTTTTATAAAATCCTTTTTTCAATTTCTGCTTCATTGTTATTGAGAAAAACTACATAAACTTTTCTTGTTCTTGAAAAATTTCTTCGCTGCAAAATTATAGAATCCTCAACGATAGGTAAGATAAAACAAGAAATGCTAGAAAATTGTAAGAGCTTGGAAAAATGCCTACGAAAATTCACGCAATTTAGAAAATTTCATAAATCTTGAAGCAAAAAAATTCTGAAAAATTGTAGAAATCTTAAAGCAGAGAATTTGAAAGAAAATTTCGATTCAATAAAATAAATTAAAACAAGAATTCATTGAATATGTAAAATAATATTTGAAAAATCTACGATTATTGAGAAATGAGCTAAGAGATTCTCGAAAATTCTAGAAACTTTTGGTCTTGGAGAAAAATTCCAAAAGAATCAAGCAAGAAGTTTAACTGGGCTATCAGACAAATAAGATAAGATTCGAATCAGAAGAGCTAGTCTAACATGATTTTTATAACCTGATACTAACTAGAACACTTTAAAAACGTTAGATGTACGGACATTCTTAGGCGGACTTAATCCCATGCACGTGGCCGTGGACAGTGAGGTTGTATTCTAGTTGTGCTCCGATTTAATTGCTATTATAAGTAGTAATTTTTAAATATTAAATGACAAACGTGATATCATAGTGCTTCTCTTTGTGCTGGCAATGTAACTTCGGATTTAGATAAGTACATATGTATTAGTTAAGCCTGCTTTTTGCATTTAATCGCAGTTGATCCTTTTCAATAAATACAATTGCTGCGAAATTCCCTTGCTCCGGTGAGGCTGCATTCATTTCTTCTGCGCTCGTAATTCAAGTTGTTTTTGCGTTGCTAATTTTATTATTATTTACTATATTCCCTTTGTAATTATTTTGTGTACCATCCGTGGCCCATCTGTGTTTGTCTGGGTCAATTACTCTGATAGGTTCAAAAAACATGTTCTTCTTGCGGTAATAATATCACCCCTCGATCAGCAATGATTAAATGTGGAGATTGTCGCAAATGGTTTCATGTATCTTAAATATTTTATGGACGAATTTATGGCCATGGACGGACAAAAATGGTTTTGTATCACCTGTATACCCGCTGATAATGATTCTAATTTTCCTGCGGGTGATAAATCGTGGGAATCCTCAATAGCGAATATTTTAAAACAGCACTTAACTGAATTTAAAAGAGATTTCCTTGAATCTTTAAGAAATTAAATTTTGAAACTTTTGAACGTATACACAAAGTGGAGAACGATAATCTTAAATTAAAACAAGAATTGCAACATATAAACGCAGCTGGTGTAATTAATGCCATAAAAATTACATCAAAAAATATAAACGAAGTTAAGGACCAGCGTAATCGCTCTCACAACCTCATGATATTTAATGCACCTGAATCTGACAAAGATTCAGTTGCTGATAAAATTGCTCACGACACTAACACGGTCAAGACAATACTGACTCAGATTAATAATACGGATTCACCCTTATTTAGTATAAGTATTTAGATTAGGAAATGCGAACAATAAAAACCGGCCTATTAAAGCGATTTTTGATAATGTTGATACTGTTAAAAGCATATTAAAACACAGCAAAACACTGAAACGTGGTAATATTGTTATTCGAGCTGATCTAACATCTCACGAGCAACAACATTTAAAACATTTACTCGAAGATTTAGTTCGTCGTAATAATTCGGGCTAATATTTAACAATCAAATATATAAATGGAACGCGTGAAATTGTACCGATAAAAAACTAAATCCTTTTTTAAAAATTATAAATCCATCTCCTTTTACTATCAAAACCTCCGTGGTTTGAACACAAAATTATCATCTATTTATAATAATACGATAAATAATAATTTTGATATTATATATTGATATACTAACGGAAACTTGGTTGAAAAATGGAGCTATTTTGTGATAAATACTCTGTGTTCAGAAGCGATAGAACTCAAGGTAGGGGAGGAGGGGTGTTAATATCTGTTGACAATACATTTTTTTGTCGAAATGTTCCAGTTAGCCTTCCATCTATTTGCAATATTGGTGTTGTTGCTGTCGAAGTATCTATTTAAAAAAAATTGTGTATGTTAATATGTGCCTACATTTCACTGAATACATACATCGGCTGAAAATTATAATATTTTTTTAAATTACATTAATGATAGTTTTAATTCTGAAAATCTTTTGAATTGTGGTACTTCAATATTCCCAGCTACATTAATTGTAAACATGGAAGTAAAGAATGTAATACGCTTATACCATTTTTAAATTTTACGGCGATTTATCTCAGTGTAACAGGGTTTGCAATATCAATAACCGGATATTGGATTTTATATTAATCCCTAATCACTTTAATCATATGTTATGTAAAGCTGATGAAGTCTTGGTTAATAAAGACACACATTATCCAGCTCTGATCTCTGATTTATACGCTGATATTGTGGATACTAACTGGTTATCTGTTATAGAAAAAAATAATGTTGAAGATGCATGTAGTAAATTCTACAATATAATTTATAACCTCTTTAATTTGCATATTCCTAAAAAGAAATACAAATCAAAAGGCAAAGATTTTCTCAATTGGTACGATAAGGAAATTGTGGATTTAGTTCGTTGTAAAAACAGACTACATAAACAGTTGAAGGCACATTATCAACAATCAGTAAAAATCGAGTATGACAACGTGCGGCGATTGCTAAAGGTGAAAACAAATATAGCATATTCCAATTTTATCCAGAAAACCGAGGAAAATATTAAAAGGGATCCTAAATCATTCTGGTCTTTTATTAATAAAAAGAGGAACCAATCAAGGATCCCAGGCATAATGAAACAGGACAATAAAACCTTAAGTTCTCCACAGGATATTCTCCAAAGTTTTGCGGAAAATTTCAAAAGTGTATACATTGATACATTGGGCAGATCAAGTACCAAGTTTTTTTATAAAGGACTGCGCTACTCAACTTGCGATTCCTCTCGCGCATATTTATAATTTGATTTTATCTAAAGGTGTTTTTCCGAACTGTTGGAAAGTACCAAAAACTATAGACCGATTGCAATAATTTCAAACTTCTAGAAGGTTCTGGAAACTATCCTTTCTGATTATATTCATTCTTATGTCGGCCATCGTATATCACCTCATCAACATGGTTTTATAAAAAAGCGCAGTACGCAATCTAATCTTATGTGTTTCACGCAATATGTTTCTAATACACTAGATAGGGGCGATCAAGTAGATGTCATTTACACAGATATCACTAAGGCATTTGACACCTTACCTCATGATAAACTTCTGCTTCGCCTAAACCATTACGACATTCCTTTGAATATAATTAATATTTTGCGTTCTTTTCTGGCAGATAGACAGCTGTATGTCAGTTATATGGGGTGTAATTCATCTTTTTTTACAGCCAATAGTGGTGTGCCCCAAGGGTCGAATCTTGGCCCTTTATTATTTCTCATATTTTTCAATGACATGGTCAGAGAATTGAATTGCAACTTCTTATATGCCGATGATACCATCGATAATATTGAACATTGTGAGAATTTACAATCGAATCTCCATAGGATGTCGGAATGGTGTAAGGCCAATGGCCTGAAGATAAATATTTCCAAATGTTATAGTAGATCTCGTAATATTATAAATTACAATTATGTATTAAATGATACCTTAATTAGTAAATTAGATAAAATTAGAGGTGAAATATTTGACAAGAAATTGACATTTAATGATCAGGTTGCGAAAGTAGCCAGTGAGTGATATAAGCTGCTAGGATTTATTATAAGTAATAGCCGTGATTTCAAAAGTACACAGACTGCTGTGAGACTTTATGATACCCTTATAATTGGTAAGTTAAGTTATTGTGCGTATGTGTGGTCACCTGGTTACAAACATTTCATTTTGTTACTTGAGCAAGTGCAAAAACGTTTTGTTAGATATCTATACTATTTTAAATAAGGGACTTATCCAAAAGAGAGCATTTCTTATGAACATTTAATAAATGAATTTAATTTCCTATCTATTTATAATAAGCATAGATTTATATTAATATACCGTGTGTCCCGTTTGAAGACGCATCATAGGGAATTCCTATGTTAAATTTTCAAATGCAGTTTGTATCTCTATTATTGAATGAAAATGATCAGAATAAAATTAGAATGATTCCTTTACCTACTAAAGATATTTTGGATGTTTTATTTTTGTTTCATCTTCATTTTTAGTCAAAATATACCTTAAAATGTGTAAGCAAATATTTGATAACAAGATCCTCAAAATAGTAGTTGCTGTGAAAAGTCAGTGCTTGTCATCTAAATTGTATAACCCACAAATAAATAATTAAATTCAAAATGAGTGCTTACAACACAGAAGGAAGGTTTAGTGCGAGTTCAAAGGCACAAAATCATTATTCTTGTTGAAACAAGTTAACTCAAAGGTACAATTGCCCGAAACAGAATAAAACTGTTTTTAGTATTTCTTATTTATTTTCTACAAAATTTCAAAACCGCATCCAGTTAAATTATAATTATTATACTATTCCAAATTTAGAAAGAATGCTTATGCAAAGAAAAAACATAAAGTAAAACCGATAAATACTTTAATTTGCTTGCAATAAAAATAAAACTAACAACGCTATTTTTAAAATGCTCGCCCATACATTGAGTTTTTCTGGATATTCACTTCTTGATGTTACAATATGAAGAATGTTTTGAGACCATTGACGATTATTTTGTTCGTTATTTTCAGACACCAAATAGAAAGTACATTTATCTGTAAAACACACACTAATTGGAAATATCTTATTCTTGTTTCTTTTTTCCACAATAATTTATGGTGTTGACATCTTTTGTAACAATAAAATTCTTTAAAATCTTGTTTATTCTAATTTTTTGTACTTTTTTGCGCTTTTTATTTGAATTTTGTTATGTTATTATTTATTTCTATTACTAATTTGTATTATGTTGTAAGTTTATGTTTATTATTTTTTTTAACAATTTTTTATATTGTTAATCTAGAAACTATCTCACTGATTTATTGATTTATTTATTTTTGTATTTTCCTTTGTAATTAGGCTTCGGTCTGTTAAGGAAATAAAGGTTATTATTATTATTAATATTATTAGATGTTTATACTTGCTCGAGAAACTGAATTAATAAGAGCAATTGGACGTGCGCTTAAGATAAAAAGCGCAAAACAATAGTTAAGGTCGTGTTGAGGAAATTAAGGATACCCGAGAGAAAAGAAATAGAAAAACCTTAAAAGATATAAAGGAATCTATAGCAAACAAGAACAACGCAAAAAATATATCCACAGAACTTCAATTCTGCCACTTGTAATAGCAAAATTAAAACTACAATTACCATAGGAAAGAAATAATTTTATCATTATCTTATATTAGTTGATATTGTTGTATATATTTATCAATTTTGATGAGGTAGACGAAATTAGGATATTATTTATCAGCATTTCTTTCTTAAAGGTACAGAATAATAATTAGTATTTATTTTTACAGTTAGCAGGGTGTAAACAAGATTTTTGTCTATTTTGGATAATTCTCATTATCTATTACTAAAGAGATAGAAATGAAATCTCTTTTAAAATAATTATTTATTAGAGAAATTTTAAATACAAGCCAACAAAATAATTTTTCAAATTTTCAAACATGTTTTACTAGTTTGTGGCAGTTGTTAGACTATCTTCCTTGGATTTTTCAAACACTTCTTTAGCAATGTTAACTTTACCACCTATTAACGTATGCTCTAGCTTTTTGAAAAATCCGATGGCGTAAGATCTGGTAAATATGGTGGATGAGGTGAAAATTCCAATACAAACTTCCTTATTTTTGCACAGATTGTACGCCGTTGATCGAGCGCTGTCTTCTTCAATGAAAAAACTAAATTTCTTGCCAGTCTGCAATAAAGATGATCCTAAACTGTTATGCAATATTTAATAATAATTTTTCAATTGTTTAATAAATATTTGAATTTACCATCGCTTTCAGGATATCATCTAATTTGTATGGTTCCTTCTTTCCGTACAACATCTATGAGATTCTTATTTTTAGTTTAAAATTTTCTAAACAATCTTGTTTAGTTTTAGTAAATCGCCGTAATAATAAATACCCATTTTCACTGTAAACACAATCCTTAATCCTTGATTGAAAAAAATCCTTTTTTGACGTGAAGTGCGCTTCATTTATTATTGGTTTGATCTTTTCTCCTTGGTGGAACACAAGATACACCTTTTAATCGAGAAATTAAATTTACAACTAAGCTTGAACGTAACAATTAAACCGTATCTTCGTACAAACTGACTCTGAATGAGCTCATCGTGTAGATTTTGAATAATTATTGGCTTCCAAAATTTAATCGAGATTAAAGTTCACTGTTCATCGAATAAATTATCTTAATAATCATTTTACTTCTTTGTTGAATCTATATTTCCAACTGAAAGGTTAAGCGAATTTTACCAGCACTTTGTCTTTGAAGTACAACTGTTTTTCATTAACATTTAAAATTTCGATTTTGAGATCAAACTGGTAGCCGTCTAATGTCCAGCAAAAAAATCTAGTCACCTTCTTATGTTATAGTTAGATTTAACGTTGGTGAAATATTTTGCGGTTTTGATAAAATATGAAGTCGAATAATTCCAATTCCAATCAAAATCAATATTGACATAATGTGTAAGTACGCTATTCGTAACGTTTGTTTTTTGTTTGACAAATTTCTCGAAGTGAGAGCTTCCACAATTACTACTTTAAGTTTTTTTGGGAATTTTAAAATTTTAATTTTTGTTTTTCGCTTCGGCTTTGACTTTTAACTATCATTTCTGCGGCATTATTTTTAAGTTTATTAATTTAGTTCGTCTTTTAAGAATATTTGAATTGCTAATAGGACTTAACTGTTTCGAATATTTTTGCAGTGTTTTTTAAGCTATGAATTATACACGTATTTAAGCCATTTTTGAGTTTGCATCTTTTCCAGATTATTAACTAAGTAATTTCACTTTAGGATGTTTTCTGCAAAAGTCTTTTATTTAATTTCCAAAAAGTTGTTTTAGTTTATCGGAATTGTCTAGAATTTTCTATTTTATTTAATAAGAATTTCTCTATAATATTACAATTTCCTTTTAAGGTTTTCAAATTCCAGCAATGTTTCTATTCCAGACTTTTCAGGGCATTCCTCTTTGAAATTGGAAGAATTTGGTCTGAGAGTTCTGAAAATCGTTCTTTTCTCAATATTTTTAGTCACTTTTAACTCTATCTTTATCTTATTACCAAAATTTTCCAGGAATTTTTCTTCTAAATTGCAAATTTTTTTATCGAGAATTCTTTATTATTTTCTTCCAGATATTTTCCACCATTTCCAACTTCTTTTCGGAATTTTCTTTTTTTTCAAGAATTTTCCAAATTTTTTAGAAACTTTCGTTTTTGGAGAAGTTTTTTCTAGATTTCGGTAAATTTCCTAAATTATTGCTAATATGTCATCGCCGATATAAATATATATTTGAGCTCTCCCCTTGCCTTGAGTCTCTGTTGGAGTACACTCTATTTTAATGTACTTGTTATTACTATTTTAAACTAGTTTTCTATTAGAGTTACATGTACTTACATATATCATTGGATAATGACTAACTCAACGTGTTGATTTTATACCACGCAAAATCTATAATTTCTTAAATTTTGTGATGGATAATCTCAACAAAAATATTAATGTCTTCTCAATATTTGTAGATCTAACTAAAGCATTCGACTGTGTGTCATATGACCTGTTACCAAACAAGTTCTCAATATATGGCATCTGAGGGAAATATTACTGTCTCCTGTCATCTTATCTTTCAGAAAGAAAACACGTAACAACAGCTATAATTAATCTCGTTGATTGTTGAGGCACTTATATTTTGAAAATCCATTATCACTTAATATAATAATAATAGTAAACTATTGATGATGAGTTTACTATTATTATTATATTAAGCTATAATTAATATAGAAAATAGTATATCATATTATGTAAATTAATTAAATATTAAATTAATAAAGCCAAGAGGAGAAATATTGATTTATACATATTTATAAAATACAAGTAAGTAACCAAAATCCATTTTACTTTAAGATATTTTCTGTAAAATTCTTGTTCAACATATTTCGGAAATTTTGCCCCAAATCGTCTTAGAGAGAAAACATCTATATTGAAGATAGTACTTACATATAATTATAATAATTTTTATGATTCTTCGAATTTTTTTCTTCATGGCTATCGACCATGGAGTGGAGTTTTCTAGTTCTTCCAAAATGGAAGAATTTTGTCTGATTTCTAAAACTTTTTCTTTCCTTTAGGCATTTCCAACATTTCTTCCATCACCTTATCTTTATCTTACTATCTATTCTTTTAAATTACTGTAATTTTCATCGAGAATTTCTTATTATTATCATTTGGTGATTTCTCTTCTAGGCTTCTAAAATTTTCCACCATTTCTAGAGTAATCATTTCAGAATTTTCTTTATTTTTCTAGAGTTTTCTAACATTTTTCTTCCAGATTTTTAGAAATTTCAAGCATTTCTTTTATTAGATCTATCATTAGACATTTCCAACATTTCTTACTTTATCTTTTCTATATTATATTATCTATTCTTCTAAATTACTTTAATTTTCATCGAGATTTTCTTATTATTATCATTTGGTGATTTCTCTTCTAGGCTTCAAAAATTTTCCACCATTTCCAGTTTCATCATTTTTCTTGCAGATTTTTAGAAATTTCAAGCATTTCTTTTATTAGATCTACCTTAGCAATGCCAACACAAAATAACTAATTTTGAATTGACGTAATGAAACTCCATAACGTTGAAATACAACTAGCCATTGAGAGGGTTTTACATTTATTGTTGTGTGTGGTGAAATTTGTTGCAGTATTCAAAAATAAATGTAAAACCCTCTCAACTGTGTAGTTTTATTTCAATACCTAATTTTGCTTTGTTCTTTCATCTCATTATTATTTTCTAATTGAGTGATGCACAAAAGTAAAATAAAGTGTTTGTAAATTATTTATATTCTATTCATTTATCTAATGCCATTTTGGATCAAATAAAACAATATTTGTAATGATAATACAGAATATATTTTTAAAATCTTCTTCATAATAAGTGACGTGCAAAAAAATGATGTAATATACACTAAAAACTTCATGTGTGTTTATTCTTATTCTAAATTATCAATTTTTTTGCAATTTTTCTTTCATACTTCTAAAATTTTTTACGAATTTCCGAAAATTTTCAGAAATTTTGCTTCCAGATTCCTAAAACTCTATTATTTTTTCTTCTTCTCTTTTCTTATTATAAATATAATTATTGTTATGTTAGTATTATGTAATAGCCCTTATTTGAATAAAGCATTAGCAAAATTTGTAAGAAATTTTTCTTCCAAATTATAAATATTTTCAGAAATGTTTCATTAATTTTCCTTTCCGATTCCTAAAATTTTTCATTTCCTGCTTTATCTTTTTGAAATTTTCCAGTAATTTCTCCCTTATTTCTGTAGAATTTTTCAACCTGGTGTGGAATTATTTTGATAAATTTCAGAGATTTAGAAGATTTTTCGATCTAGTGGTTTGGTCCTATACATCAAAAGACATATGGAATAAGTTTTAAATTAACACGTTACAACGTCACTAAAGAGTTATAAAAACACACAAGAAGTTTATAATTAGTAATTACATTAAATAATAAAATAACCAGGGCTGAAATACCTATGGTTGATAGCCATGAAGAAGAAGAAGACGAAGAATTACAAAAATTGTTGTTATAATTAGATTCTGTAACTACATCTTCAATAAAGATGTTTCTATATAAAATAACTAATTTATACATTAAGTATTCTTTATAGTCTTTATAAAAAAAATGAAAAAATAATTGATAGAAGATGCTTTGAACATTGTCGTGATTACATATTTTAGAGAAGTTAATAACGATTTTTGGCAATTTAATAGAAAATATAATGTACACTCAAAGAAAGTCATTTCTTAAATGTATACATTACTTTTATTTATATAAGCAGAAACAAATATGATGATAATCATATCCTTTTCTAATGAGTCAAATTTGTAGCATCTTCAAATGTCAAATGCTCTTACACAAATTAGGAAGATTTTAATTAATCTTTGTGGTATGTCAACATAAAATTTAATTCTTGGTCCAATTGCTACTGTTGCTGTTTCATATGTACTCTATTCCATTATTTAATGATAAAACCTTATCTTGATTAGAAATCAGTACCTCCGTTTTGGCTTGATTTGCAAACAGTTTGTTTGTTCTTCTAAATCGATTCTCCCCTTATTAATAGCATCTTTTATTTGGGTAAACGTAAGAGTACTAATTATAAGAATTGTACTGGTTGATAATGCTGTAGATAGATATATTGACTGTACTACTTATTCCAAGGTCTGCTGTGGTTGTTGTAGTTAATCCAAATTAAAAAAAAAAAACTATAGTTGTTTTAGCAGTATTAATAGTTAATCCAAAATGTTGAGGCTACAGATAAGGTTGCTGTAGCTGTTGTTAGGGCCTTAGTTAAAAAAGACGCTGTAGTTTGAGTTGCTCCAAAAAAATAAAGTTGCTATGGTTTTTGGAGTACTATCAGAGTTAAACTTGAATGTTGGAGCTGCACATACAACGAAGCTCCCAAAATTTTAACTTAAAAAGAACTCGTTGTTGTTGCTCCTAAAGTGAAACCTGTATTTACCGGTACTGCACCTGCTCTTGCAATAATTGCTGGAGTAGGTATCGAGAAGCTAATGGCACCATCTACAGGCTTGTAGATGATGTTTGCTCTCCCAAAAAAAGCCGGTACTAGTTGAAGTTGTAGCCGCTTTAGGTGTACCAAAACCAAATCCAGTTTTGACCTGTACCAACATTTAAGCCAGTTGTTTCTATAAGGGGTTGCTGGGTAGAACTTGATGAAAATACAGTAGCCGATTTCTGTCCAAACCCAGCTAAAGTATGTTGAGTTGTTGGTGTCCCGAAAGGTTTATTGGCTGCTTTTGAGTCGCCTGTGAGTGCCTTGAGGATATATGCGGGAGTTTTTTGGTTTGTTGAAAGTAGACTAATTCCACCTCAATAATTAATACTAAACACGGTTTATAAATAAGGGAAAATTAAAATATAATAAACAAGAATTTGAAAAGGCTATATTTGAAACAGTATTGCTATGTATTTTGAATAAAAGCTACAATCCACATATCATCATAAAACTTTGAATGATTTTGTACTTCACAAATCGATTAATTAAATCAATCATGAAATATTTAGAAATGTTTGTCACACTTCTCTTAAAAATCCTAGGATGTTCTTCCTTTGTCAGTAATATTTATTTACTTTATCAAAATTTGCAAGATATTCTCTAAGAGCACTAAAATTTTTCAGCAACTTCGTTTTCATATTTCTGAAAATGTCTAAAAGTTTCCCTTTCAAATTGCCAGAACTTTTCTTGAGAGTTTTGAAATTATTAGCAATTTTTCTTTCATATTTCTAAATTTTTCAAGAAATTTCTTTTCCAAATGTTAAGAATCAACTAAAAACAGATTCCGTAAATTTTTCAACATTTCTTCCTTTATTTTCTAAAATGTATCAGTAATTATCCTTTGATCATATCCTGTTTCATCTTTTCGGATTTTTTTTAGCAATTTCACCATTATTTTTTTAGGATTTTCCAACATTTGTGGGGATATTATCTGATAAATTTTGAATATTTAGGAGGTTTCTCGAAGTGATCGTTTGGTCCAAGACGTTGTCATAAAATAAAAGACACAATTAATTAAAACCTTCGACTTGTTTGCAAATTATTAAGAAGATATAGAAGATACACAAAAATTTGTTATTGTTGTTGTTACTGGTCACTTCATTTGAATAATTTTTTTATAGTTTTTTTGGAAAAAAAACAATTTTTTTTTAGTTATACAAAAATAACAATTTTATGTATTATTAAAAGATGTACCTGAAGCAGGATTTGAACCCTAGACCTCTCAATGGCTAATTAAGTACGGATCAAATCATGCTTCCACCATTTAATAATCCATATTCACTATGAGATACAATTTATTTGCTTTAACGTTTTAATCAGTATAATCATGGATTAAGAATATAAATAGATTATATATCCTACTTGATACAGAATTGCATGGAATGCATGAAAGGACAGATTTTAAGCTTTTGTTTTCAAATCCTTCGTAAACAGATTAGAAATCACCGCTGGGGGAGAAAATTCTATCGATGTTATCTGGACTTGTTTATATCGGTTCCCAATATATGTAAAATACCCACGCAATGTTTGATTAGGTCTACGATGTGATCGGTTTGTTTATGTTTTGTTTTCCAGAGTTTAGGGATTTCGGTAATGGATACCTATCGAAAGAGGAATATAATAAAAACATAATCAAATCTATCTGAGATACTCTTACTGATTGAATAATAAGGTCTTCAAAATCTGATTTCTTTTAACTATAGATATGTTTGAAAATAATAAAATTTAAAATACTATTAATACATGTATTTATAGAATTACAGCTTAGCCAATGTAAGTTCATAAAAGTTTTACCTAGTCATTTTTTTGTATTCACTGATTTTTTAAATGTTGATGGTGAAAGTTATCGAAGATTAGGAATTTTGAAGAAACTACATTTTTGTTGTTATTACACACAGGATGTATTCGTGATTATAGTATGAAAATTTCTGTGTGTAATATCAAAAGTGTAGTTTCTTGAAAGTTTCTAACCTATTAAAACTTTACAAATGATCTATTTTAAATTTAATAATAATGAAATAATTCGATCAGATAAGAAAATTCTAAGTCTATATATCAATTTAATTGCTGACTTAACCCTAGGTGAAATTTTTTTGAACTATCCTGGTTTAAACTAAAAAATTACTTGATAATGACTTATTGTTGAAACTAGCCGGAGAAGAAATAATAAATTATCAGTTAAACAAACCGTTTGGTTTTTAGTTTAAACCAAGATCATTCTAAGTTATTTATGTAACGATTTAAATGTAAAAAATAATTAATTAAACATATTCTTAATAATTTAACAATTTGTTAGTTTTGATTATTATTTCATTTTAATTATATAACAAGATAATTATTCATTTTTAATTAAATAAGTGTATTATGCGTAGTAAGTTCTTTTGTTAATTATACAATTTACATTATAAACATTTGCGGAAGAACATTTGCATTTTCTGCGAACGTATACGTACATGGTAAATGAAATTTTTCGACTTGGTCGGCTTTTAAAAAAATTGTTCCGGGTTCGTGTGTTTGATATGGCCCTAATATGCAAACGACGTTGATTTTTTTGCAATATGTGCACACTAAATGTAAACCCTCCATCATTAAGCACTTCCGGGAGTTATTCCGCCGCAGTGCAGCAAACTTTTTAAATTATAAACATTCTCGGCTCTCCTTTTTTACGCCCTTCCTGTATTTATCAAACGTTACGCTCTTTTATCTCGCCGGTAGACTTTCTTCGAGTACCTTTTGCCGAGTTGAAAGTGCGCGTTATTTATGACGACTGGCTTCATTCTTGCGAGAAATTTTTAAATTACAAATTTTTCGCAGGCCCGAGACGTTGCCGGCGACGTCGACGTCGACGTCGCCGCCGCCGCCGCCGCCGCACTTAGTCATAGTTTTCCCATGACTCAGGGAAATGCCGGCTTTTATGCGAGGGGGGGACTACCGAAGCCTGTAAATTATTAATGCGCCGGGGTAAAAGTCTATCGGCGAGAGTATTTTTCGTACGATTCGAGTGAAAAGAATATTAATTATATTCATTTCTAAAAGATTTTCCAGGTTAATTAAGTATAAAATATGTATACATTAAAACTCATAATGACAGTGTTGCATTAAACTCATAAATTATTTTGTTCACATGAATTCAAGGAATTAAGTGCTTTATTATAATTTCATCTATATACAAATAAAATTACGTAAATAAAAGAATTGTTTTATTATTAATATTTGAATGATTTTAAGTAAATGTATGTAACTACATATGTCCATTTTCGTTTATATTACAATTTTAATTTCAATTTAAATGATCGTAGTGGTGGCAGATGACCATGCAGTCGAAGCCAAAAAAATAATAATAATAATGATCGTAATTATTTCAAACCTAAATTTCCAAAAATTTAGAAGAAATTTATCTTAGATCACTTTGAAGTATATTTTGGTCAATTCCGAGTAGATATTTTTAAATTATCAACAGAAGAGAAGAAATTAACTTTTTAGAACTTGTCCAATAACATTAATAAATAATAAAAATAAAATTGAATAATGTGAGCTTTCCCAGTTGAAACTTCAATATCCGAAGAGCAAAACATTTTCAATTACCTAGACATTACACTAATGCCTAGTAGATTTTAATTTTGCGTATAAATGATTAACATAACCTACTTGAAGGCCTTGAAAAAATCTGTGTAAAGGGTATTTACTTGATATACATTTTCTATGGAATCGGGCAGATGTGAATTAAAAAATACAGATTGGTGGAGGTAGCTAATTTGATTAACAGTTATAGAAGTTTCGGTTGTGTAGATTGTACTGATATACCTCAATAATTGTCTACATTTTGCCTTTGACAATAAATAAAAATGGATGTAATAAATTATTATTTCATTAAACTAGATATATCCTTGATGGCAGTGGATAAACAATTTTAACCGTCAGTAAGAGGAAAATTTACTCGTTATGAATATCACTTTGAATACAAGAAACTGAGAAAATAAATAAACTTTTTAGAAAAATATATGATATTATTTACCCACTGTCTCAATAGACACACCAATAAAATATCAAAATACAAAAAGTGAACATAGAATCATTGGCTATCGACAATAAACTGACCACAAACTCACGCATCCACACAACCATAATAATTCGTGACTACATTATTGACGAAGATAAACTCACCCTCGACTCTAGACCTACAGGTATTACTAAAAAAATAAGGACACGCTCTATGGAATCATTTCAAATCGAAACTGATGTAGTACTAACTTCCAAACTTTATTCCCTGGTGGTACTAACATCAGACATTTATACTGGACACACCGACGTGCTAAGAAATAGCTGGCATAAATCTTATTTAAACAAACCAGAACTCCTTATCCAACAAGTTCTATCTCCTGTCCAACTACTTTTGTAAAAATCGCATACATGTAAACATGATGACACAAATTAAAATCTAATCTGTTTATGGTCCACTAATACCAAATACGCTCTTTTTATCATAAACCAAAACCATCGGGGTGGTTTAATAATGGCAGCTAGGGAAAGCAAACATGCCCAAAATTATTAATAAATGTAATTAATGTCTACACTGCACTATTGAACTCTCCTTTTTTACGTTCCACATATTTTTAGGCAACTAACATCATTCCTCTTCCATTAAGAAACCTCTTTACATGATTAGGTTGTTATAATCGGTGATAATAATATGAAAAAAAAAACAAAAAAAAAACAACTGTCCTCTATTATAGCTAACACAAACTTTGTACAAGTTAATACTACCCCTACATTTATTATGTCCCTCAGCCATTTCTCCACTCCTGATATCTTGCACATCCGAAATCCAAAACAAGGTAAATAGTATTGGGATGAAGACATCCCACCATATAAATTTGGATTTTTGAAGCATCAACATTTATCAATTCTCACATCAAACTGTCAGATAGAACATCTCGAAAATTAGAAATCAGACATAGTTCTTTGATATCCACGAAGCCTTCGACCAATGCCTTAAATCGCAAAATGACTTAAATAATCTTTCTAAGTGGTGTAGTTCAAATAAGTTTAAACTCAATATTAATAAATATTTGTCGATGTCCTCTAGTCGCTCTAAATTAATTAAATATTCATATCTAATTGATAACCATTCATTAAAATCTATTTAAGAAGTTAATGATTTAGAGATTATTTTTGATACGATTAACCTTTTTTATCACAATATTACTTCAAGTTCCCTTCGATCACTTGATCTACATATTCTGAACCTAATTGATAATTTCCTTCCATTTAAACAATTTTTCACTATATAAATAATCCTAATCTTCTTTATCTGAATCCTTGTGTTTATAATTTGTTGAATGCAGATGATATGGCACTAATAGCCTATGCACTAATAACTAAGTTCTTACCACGCTGCAGGAACTGATCCATTCGAAACAAATGTCGTTTGCGAAATGGAGAACATCCATAAACTATAACAAATACCAGCTTCTTATCCCATTTCACCGTTTGCAGAATTCACAAAATAAAATTACTATAAATAATCACCCAATCTTGCTTATGTATATTACCTTGATAAATAAGTAACATTCAAAATTAACACCCAAAACTTTATACCAAAAATTCAAAATATATTCAGAAACATAGAAATAACAACACCAAAATCGGGTAGAAATTTTTTTACAGAACTTGGCATTAATGTTTAACTGTTAAAAAAATGAATAAAATTTAGAAAAAAATTAACATATTTTCTTTAGATAATTTACACTTTTGGTTACATTCTCACACTTCATTGCATCAATTCTGGCAGGTGTTTAACAATCTCTTGAAGTTTGTATCCCAAGCAACCTGCAAGTCGTACTTAAAAGCTTGCATCGTCTGCAGAGGATGCTGTAAATTCTTTAATCTACTCCCCACTCCCCAGAATGTCCCACACACCAGTCCATAGAAACGCTTGTAATATGGAGGCGGGCATTATTTTGCTGGAAATTAATTAAGTCTTCCGATCCTTGAAGAAACTAAAAAAATATGAGGTTCTATTGCCTATTAATGTCAGTCCGACATTAATAAGTTGTCCCAATCCCTACAGTTTGATGCACAGTAACCTCAACCAAATACTCCATGTTATGACGTTTTTGACCCTCATACGGTCATCATGCATCACCGAACAGACTTGGGATTCAGTACTAAATACTATCCTATGCCACTCTAGGTTTCAGTTTACTCGTAATCCACACCCCTCCAAACGTTAATGTTGAGACCTTAGTGGTAACATAAGATATGTTCGAAGGGTTAAAGCCGAAAGTTCTGATTCTACAGTGAACCGTTCGAAGGGTTACAGGATGACCTCCGTTATTAATCTGGTACTGAAGAATCGGTTTCTTGTTGCCATATATCAAAGATCGCGATCTTGAATCTCATGTGTTCTACTTTATCCAATAAATCTTCTTCTGCAACGATTTTGACTCGTTAGCTAACCACAGATTGGCAATCAATCTGGTACTGAAGAATTGGCCTCTTTTTGCCATAAGTTAATAATGGCGGTCTTGAACCTCATTTGTTCTTCTTTATCCCCTGATTTTTCTTCTGACGTTTTGACTCTCCCCTGATACTAGCACATGGCGGTGGATTGGTTTCCGTTAAGGCGATTAGCAGCTTCTCTAATAGAAAAAGCATCAAAACTTAATTGGCGATAAAAAAGCAAAAATAGCAAAGAATAAAGTTTTGCAAAATTTCTAATAAAATTTTTAGAAAAAAAACAAAAAGACCAATCAAATAAGTCATTACCAATTAATCCATGTAAATGAAATTTTAAACAATTTCTATGTTTTGTTTGGTCAAAAAATTCCTACTCTTTGTTGCGATTTCCATGTAATTTAAGATTTGCACGTTTTAGTAATTATGTTAATAGGAGGGCTAATAATGCACGAGTATTGTTAAATACAAAAGTTTTATCTATGCCAATCTTGAACCACATTCCTTTTATTTATTTTTGTTACTTGAGAATAATTTTCTCACTTATTTCTTCGTGAAATATTATAAAATAATAGCTTCTTTTTATTTGTATTCTATCCCCCACCACTGACAATCTACGGGATGGTGGAAATTTGTACATTGTAACGTAAATATTCTCTAAATATTGCAAACTTGGGTGTTCATCCAGTTATTATATTAAACAAAAATCAGTCATAGGTAATTCATTGATTTTTTGGTTTAAATAAAACAACGAACCTTCGAAAGGAGTAAAAAGCTATATGGATTAGAAACTCAAACATTAAACCTATGATTTTATTCTTTATGATGAAAAGATCTTAGCACAATTTGCTCCCATTGGAATCGGGTGTATATTTGAAGGCATTTTTAAGGGTTTAATAAATATTAAAAATAACCTACCTCGAAACGTTTAATTATGCAGGCGTTTACTTATTTACTTCTTGAATAAAACGGCAAAACAAAGTCATGATGTCTCCTTCCCCTTCATTTTTCAAAACTTAAAATTAGAAAAAAATAACAATTTTTAATTTGAACAACTAAAAGTAGGTGTATATTTAAATTTTCATTTTTGCTCTTTGCTCTTCAAATAAGAGTCGAGAATTATTAAAGTTTAAAAAAACTGACAATTTTTATTTTTATTTCTGAGACTAAATTAAAATTGAAAATCTAGACATATTATAGTTTAAATCATCATCATCCATTCATAATCTTGTAGATTTATGGTCGTTATATCTTCAAAATTTAAAGAAGTTTGCAGAAGAAATTTAAAATTTAAACATTTATTGTATTTTTAAAGAACTTAAAAGCTTTTAGTGAAATATTGTTTATCGAATTTAAGATATTTTTGTTTTATTTTCTCATTGTTTTTTAAAATTATTTAAAAAATCATGGTTAACGTATTTTATACATCAGAAACTGTTTAGTTGGTATGAATAAAAAAACAACATTTTTTGTTAAAATATAATTTACATAAACTTCTTTCTTTTTGTCAAAAAGAAATTAAAATTAAAAAATAACACATTTTTGTTATATATTTTATTCAAAAACTATTACAGGCATAAAATTTAAAGAAGAAATAATAAAATTAGGAAAAGTAAAAAAGGTTTGCAAGAAATACATGATGTAATATAATAATAAATTTGCATACATACGATGAGTAACATCAACTATCAAGTTGTTATCTTAGTACAAGTGTATTGAGTTGTTTAGAATTTAAATATATCTTATGTATAATTAACCTTTAATTTTAAATTTTACTTGGAGTTTGTAATATTTATGAAATTCGTTAGATGCGTGATTTGATCGGGTTCGATTTATTTTGTGTTGTTAAAAGTCACATACATAAATTTCATCAAATTTGAAGAGAACTTGCCTTAAGATTTTACAAAGCGACGCCTTTTTGGAGGCTGTGAATGAAATCATGCATTCCAAACTCAATTAAGAAGGAATCGGAGGTTTTTTAAAGGCATTCACAGCACTGTAATATTTCAACACATATTCTTAATGAAATAAAACATTATAAAATAAAATACAGATATGAAATCGAGAAAAAGGAAACGAGTATCACGATAATTATATAGATGCTTCACAAAATCGACAGCGTGCAATGTAGAACATCATTAAATATAACACCAAACTATCTGAAAAGCAGTATATTACCTGAAATGAAATTTTTAACAACTACTGTAAACATTGATTCCAAATTACCTAATTCTGTCATCGATCTTTTCGGGATTTTTTTTATCATGAATGCGGAGATATTATTAACAATTACAAATAATAGTTATCGCCTTAAAACATCTTATTAACATGGAAATAATATTTCCCGACATATTTAAACTGTCCAAGGTATTCCCAATATTTAAGAAGGATGATATCATAGACCTATTTTATTATATAATTATTTAATAAAATACCACTTATTGAAGCAAATAACTTATTCTGTATTTATTACAATACCCTCAATGAATAATTTCATAACGTAATATGCTATGGAAGCTACTGAAATATATAATTCTTTGTTACTTCTGGTTACAGTATTGAGAGATTATTTTTAATCCATATATTTGCTTATTAAGTTTTTTGCTAAGTAATCGATATGTGAATTCCACGTCAACCAATTGGGATTGTTGTATCCCACGTAAGTTTATTTTTGTAACAAGATTTAAATTTTTCCTAGAAATTAGTAACGATAATGGAACAATATTATTTTTGCTACGCGCGAAGATTACACTGAGATTTTTATTTTTTTAGTACTAATTTATTCCCATCAGCTCATTTACAGAAACTAGAATAACTCTCTTGGACATGTTTTTGAATTGCATTTATAACATTTGATTTTATTAATATATATCTGATATGATACTAGCTTATACGAATTACTCTGCAAGCATCTATTTAAATCATTAGCATAAATAGTATGGGCCCTAAGATGGATCCTTGTGGCACACCCACTTTAACAAAGTTTCTTTTTGATGCAGTACTACCAATGGTTACTGATTGTGATCTTCCGGTTAGATAACAGTTAATCAATTGCAAAGCAATTCCGATGATTGCCAGTTTTTCCAGGAGTAAAGCATGATTTACACAGTCGAATGCCTTGCTCAACAGACCTACACTATACTGATGTTCATTATGGTTTGCCAATATGAAGTCTAGTGTTTCATATAACGCCGTATTTATATCGCGACATTTTCAAAATCCATGCTGATTTGAAGATAATATTTTGTATTTTTTAAGAAATAACTTTATTCTTGTATATATTGCATACTCATATGATTTAGAAAATGTAGGCAAGATATTAACAGGTCAGTAGCTTTCTGGTATGGAACGATCTTCTTTTTGGGAAATTGGTGAAATTAATCCAAGTTTCAATAAATTTGGAAATATTCCATTTTTAAGTGATAAATTCATCATATAAGCTAAAGGTTTAGATATAAGATTTGCTTGTTATTTCCATTAATAATCAAACTGCCATAATGTATATATGTAGGATGGGTAGGTAACTACTATCCCCCAAAATCAAGTCATATCACATAATCGAAGACCTAATGATTATTTTTAGTTTACTCAAGAAGGTCTACGTTTAAGTTTTTCTTATAATTAAATATTATAATAAATTTTAATTACTAAAAAAACAAAATGTACGGATTGAATTAATAGAGTAAAGCATGAGTTGTTGATTACTTTATTTAAACACTTTCCTCAATTGTTGAATAATCTTTTAATTCTTTGGATTTATTTTTTATATGAAACGGCAGATTGTACATTTATTTGTTATGGATATTATTTTTTTCTTTAATTTAATGGATATTGGTCATGTTGCCATATTTGTGTAAAATCCTTTTGAGGATATAATATGCCGCATTTGGCCAAAACAAAGAGAATATATTCTGAGATGAGCTTCAAGAAGGAAGTCTCTCATGGAAGAAAGAGTTGGTACGAGTGGAAGAACGCTATATTGTGAACTCTGCCCTTTCCATATGTGATTGAAATTTTTGTTGATATTAATGGATTTGATATACAATTTTGGAATATTATGTAAGCATATTGGAATAAATAAATAATACTAAATACTAAATACTAATTTTCATCTAATGAAAGACACAGACACACATATCCATAGATCCGCACGATGAACTTTCCTTTAGAAAAAAATTAAGTTTACTTAATAAATCAATGAAAATATTCCAATTTAATTATTTTAATAAAACTAGCTTGTGTTTTACAGATTGAAGGATGGATTACATATACTGGTATACTTTAACTACACACTGTTTACAATTCATAAAGAAATTCACTTAAATTAATTATATAAAATCCGCATTGAAAATACACTGTAATAGGCATAACATATATCGCAATTCCCGGCGCATTCACCATAATTGCAAACAATGTCTTCAATCATTTCCATTCAAGCCGTCAGCCAATTGGCCAATCTATTACTGTCAAAACGGTCTATGAGGCCGGCACGGTACGCATTTCTTGTATTACGAGCGTAATGCGGCGGTTTCCCTTGTCATTACCCTATGACAAGGCCATCCATCTTGCTGACCGCTTTCCACTGCAGACCGGAGGCCGACTACAGATGCAACAAGCCACCGGCACAAAGGATTACGTGCTGAAATTCGAATTGAATCCGGCCATCGCTAATCCGCGCGATCGTGAATAAATTCAAACACCGGTATAACTGCACAAATTCGCATTAATTATGCAAAACGAAATCCATTTATATTTGAGTCTCCATTTAAATATTGAAAAGGACGCGGACGAAAAACCCGATCGATAATTTCAATTATTAATCCTGTCGTTCCTTTCGTGGCTTTATGTTTAAATTATCATCAGAATGTGAAAATGTCAATTGAAACCGTGGACGCAATTAAATGTTAATCCCGGCGTTTCCGCCTGTGCGGAACACAATTGTCTCTCGGTAAATGGTTTTCATTGCCCTTTTAGAACAATCATAAAATAATAATTAACAAACGGGAATCGCACGAAAACGTTTTTGCCTATTGTGCCAGTTCATATACTGAATAATTTGTACGTTGCTGATAATTAATATAAATGAACTTATTTTTTCATCCTATAAATTATCGTGTGTTAAATAATATTTATAATAACGTGCAAAAGATTATCATACTACTAGGTATAATTGTTAAAATTGTTGTTAATTTCTTTACATGTATAAATATTTAATATGTCAGTAATCTTTACATATAGTTTACTACAAAATATAGTATAAATTATAAACACGAGTAACTTAATTAATATCACACACTTATATTTATTTGGGACTATGGTATATTTTCAAAAATAACTTTTTATTTGACGGTAATAATAAATAAAGCTGTGTAATTAATTTTAAATTTTTTTATTATCATTCCTTCGAGGTAGATTTCGCATTTTAGTATCATGTTGTGATTTTAAGGGCTTATCGCGTGCATTATTTAGTGGGAAGGGTCGCCTGAATTAGTAAACAAAAGTATCGATCTCGGAACATGGTTGACCAGCGCGCCAACCCCTCGTCATCATCGAAGGGACGGAAACGAGTCGTGGATATTTATTGCCACCCTGCGCCCTCCTCTCGCAGGACTGTTAGATCGATATTAGAATGCAGAAACGGTATTACACAGACACAAGGTCGTGATACGTTTTCGCCAGGGCTATTAAACTGAACTTCGAACGTCTTCTGAGCACGCCAGCGTGAATGAATGCACTAGCGGCGTCGTGTTAAAATTAGCACAGGTTGGCGTGCAGGGGTTAACTTGTAACCTTCCAACTACGTCGTAGGGAAATATTTTGTTTATGCGGAATCAGGAAAGATGTTAATGAAGTGAGTGGGGTGCGTTTATAGGTTAAATAACCTTGTAGAAATATTTGTTATATGCAAAGTAGTTTCACTTATTTTATAGTTCTCTATAACTAATTGATTCTATTTTATCCTGATTATCATAGACTGCATTGTTAGTCAAGCTTGAAAGGCAGGCTAAAATGTCGTCACAAAGACCTCTGGAATTTCCCGATATTCAATACGCTTATTAACTTATCAGCTGCCATTATAAATATATTCTGCAAATTATTGTTTTGTACATCATTATTGATAATAGCATTGAGCCGAAAACTTGTTTTAAGTAAAAAAATGTATAAATGAACAAAACAAGAAATTTTTAATTATAAACCTAATTAAATATTAGAATCAAAAGGATTTATGATATTTATGAATAAAATTATTTGACTACGAAAGATACACTTACTTTTATTTATACAATTTTATGTAGAAACATGTTATGTTTCTATTTGTGCAGAATTGGGTTTGGGATTAAATTCACAACCCTCTTCAGCTATCAATCGTAGTAGATCCTAATCTTATTAAGCTCGTAGTAATGAGTTAATTAATTAGATGGAACAAATAAGGATTTTCACTTCTCTGAACGAATACGTATTGTAAGAACATTATCACACTAATAGACATTTGTAACTTTCATTAATATAACTTCTTGTGGGAAAATCTTAAAATTCTAATAATTAAATTAATTTTTTTGGATTTTGAAACAAAGGAAGATTTCATCTAATGGAAAGCTTGTACATTTTTTCGGTGGTGGATCTCAGTATCCATAGCGAAAGTAATAAACTAGTTGGGGTTAGAAAAGGTTACTGCTCGTATAGTCAGTTTATAAGATGTTGATGTTTAGTATATTATTTGCGTGTTTTTTTTTGCTTTGCTAAATTTCTAACAGATAAAGAGCTTGAAGAATTTAAGTAATGAGAACGAACATACAGTGCCTAATCCAGAATTTAGTGATTCAGGTAAGGATATTAGTGACTGTTCAAGCGAGCATAGTGACCATAACACAGTAAGTGTCGTAGATATTTCTGAGAGTGGCAAAGAAAGTAATGAGAATGTCAGTTACTCTGCACCAGATAATGATAAATCAACAGAAAGTACTGCTGCTTTTTATTACGACAATTGTTACAAGTGGACTAAAAATCTACTAAAAACGGTGGTCGAACTCCTATACTCAATATACTCACACACTTGCAGGGACAATAGAACCAGCTTGGAATACAAATCCTTTTACACTATATACCGCTTGGAGATTGTTGTTTACGAATGACATATTAGAGATTGTTTTTGATTACACAAATGGTAAAGTTACTAATCCTTCAGATATGAAAGCAAACGCATCTCCTATACTGACTATTTGAGTATAAATGAACTGAAGGCCTTTATTGGGCTCATCAGAAGACGTAACTTCCATGTTTTCAAGAGGTGGAACTGGAAGACTAATTCTTAGAGCAGTTATGTTAGTGAAATATTTTCTATTTGAGCAGCCCCAAAGAAGGATACCATATAATAATCTGGATTGCACTTCTGCGAAATATTTTTTAAAGCTGAAATATTCAGACAGCGGTTTAATGTTTGTAGTTTATACGCGAGTTTGTTAGACTTTTTTATCAAACATTTATAGTGCTCATCACAATACTATTATTATGTACCTGTAGACTTAAGATTAATAAGACAATTTTATCATTTATCTGGGTTTAACAAGCGTCCATCAGACTGAAACCAATACCTTAATTAAAGAGCACAGTACTCGTATTACCTTAAATCTCAATATAATTTATTGATTGATTTTTGATAAGCACTGATATGCATATATGACTAAATGATAGTTTGAGAAGAAATCAGCAATGTCATTGATATACAAATTGAATAACATTGGCCCCAGAATTTATCTCTGTAGAACACCTATTAAACACGGAAAAGTTTTTGATATGTGTCTCCCACAATGGGAACCTTTCAGACAAGTAAGAAGCAAACCACTCACAACATCTTCCTTTTATCCCATAGGACTCCAACTTTCAAAAGAGGCAGTTGTGGGGGTCGAAGGCTCTGTTTAGGTCACAAAAAATACCAAACTGTACTTTCTTATTTTCAAAAGCCCGTGAAATTTCGTTTAAAAGAATAAAAGGCGCTTAATGTAGATTATTCGGGTACAGAAGGTAAAAAAAGGGAAGAAACCAGAGATATTATATCTATATTATGTTATAGTTGTAAATTATTCAATAAAGATTTGAATCCCTGAAAAAAACTGGCTTTTATTTATAACTGAATTATTTTTGAAAAAAAGAGAACAGTCGTTGCAACATGGTATTTTCCAAAATATATTTGTCATATAATCAGCGAGTGTTACAGGTCTAAAGTTATATAAAACTGTAGGATCTCAATTTTTAGAGATAGGTTTAATCATTAATTTTATAAGTTTATTTGGGTATTTGCCGGTTTCGAAAGTTAAATTAATTAAATAAGATAGAGGATTACATTAATCATTAGATTGGTTCATCTAAGCTATAGTCCAAATGAAAAATATTGCTACTGATATTTTTTTTTTTATTGGCGAATCTGATGTATTCACAGTAAAGTCGTTGCTGATTTATCTTGACAGAGAGTCAAAGTAATTTATTAAATCATTGGACACTTTTAGTTTTTGTTTCGGTGAGCAATTTGATTACCTTTCAAGAAATTTTCTGTAGATTTTCTTAGGAATAGATATTTGATGTATAGTAATTTTTCTTACATTGCATTGCTCACAAAGATAATTGTGCCGCGATTTGGCAAATCTATATGCAGGCAGTAGCTCTGGGTATTGTTTTTTGAAGTTTGCAAAGGTCTCTTAAATTTTGACTTGAAGTTTTAATTTCGTTGGTTAACCAAGGTTTCTCCGAATTTACTTTGAAGTTTTTTTAGGGGAAAGCTTACATTATAATAATGGATTAAATTAAATTTTCATTGAAGTCGTCTCTAGAGTATACCAAATTCCAAGACTCTTTCCGAAGGTAATTTGAAAAGGTATTTTTATTAGCCATACTAAAATCTCTTCTAATTATATATTTGTTTACGATAGTACTGGAATAGTTAATGTTACAGACTATCTGACTATGATTAGAAACAGGTATATGTTTAATAAGTGTGCTAACTGAGTTTATATTATTTGTAAATATATTGTCAATTTGTGAACTTAGCCCGTTTAAACTATGACGAGTAAAAAAAAGTTCACATTAAAATCGCCTAGTAGGAAAAAAAATTAATTAATATTATTGTATTTATCCACAGCGTTTAAATTTAAATATATGATTCTGTGTAAAAATTACAATTCATTCAGAATTGAAACAAAATATACAAATAAGATTTCAACTTCTAAACCTCCATACAATTGACGATTCATTAATATTGAATTGACGAGGCTGATACTTGGTGAAATTCCATTATATATATATAAGGTAAATAACACACTTGTTTTGTAATTTCACTGCTTTTCATGTCGGAACTGCGACATATATTTCGTCACAAAGTGGCTTCATCAGGCAGATGATTAATAGGTTTCAACAGATTCAAATAATAAATGCAAACGTTCAATCATCAACTTTTATTCAATTAAATTAATTGATAGGTTCAGGAGAATTTGAAATTATTAAATACTGAATTAGAATTTGGAGATGTGTAACACTTTTACAATTAGTTATAATTGATAAAACTGTTTCTTATAAAAATAAACTTCTGCATTATTGGAAAAGATCACTCCTTTATGTTTTTTTATCTATTATTATTTAATAATAATAATAATATTATTACTGGACGAAACACAAATTTGCACTTGCATTAATAAAAATACGGTGTCTTCAAACAGATCCTTATGTCTGATGAAGTTACTATGTGTTGAAGCAATTATAGCAGCGTCCCTATAAAATTAAGAAGAACCCTTTAAAATTCGTGATTTAAACATTTATGATATTATTATACAGGTTGTCTCGTTATTATGAGGAAATGGCTAAACCATAAATTCCTGGGATCAAATTATGATGATTTAACACAACCGATCTAAATCCAAAAATTTTCGGGTACGCCGGAATTACTGGCAATGCAATTTTATAGCACATCGTTACATCAAACAGAAACGAATTATTTTTTAAAAGGTTAAAATAACGGGATTTTGTCTCAAATTACGTCATTTGGACATGAGAGATTGGAATTGCTAGATTTTGGTGGCTTGAAATAAAATTGATATTGAAAGTTAATAAACGAATGCACTAGAATATTTAATGGTAGCAACTCTTGCATAGACAATGTTATAACAAACTGTCAAAATATAGTCGACTGTAGTGTAAAAAATACAGGTTTCTCAGATCACCTTACACAAGTAGTAAACTTTTCTGCAGAGGTAGAAAAAAAGAATAACAAAATAAAAACACGTAACTTTTCTGAAAAAATATAATACGGAACAATGGTCATGTATTTATAACTGTAACGACGTAGATTTACAATTCAATTTATATCTAGAAATTTTTTTAAAACATTTCAATAACTGCTTTCCAGCAAGCGTAATTATACTTAAACGTAACAAAATCACAATTTCCATGTCAGATCAAACAAGAGAGTACAAAAGATTAATAAATCTCTACGAAATTATATCGAAACACCAACCAATGTATGTACCGGTTTTGAAATTTTACAAGCAGCAATATAACAAGCACTTAAAATTTGATAAAAGGAATTATTACAATAATAAGATAATATCTGCGTCACATAAAAGCAAGGCATGTTGGTCAGTTATTAAAGAAGTAAGTGCTCTTAATAATCAATCCTTGCCTAAAACAGATTTATCTATAGATCCAGATCGAATTAATAACAATTTTATAAAGAGCGCGAATCATCATAGTAATGCCACACCACCAGAATATATTAATTTTACAAAAAATGACAATACAATGTTTTGCATCCTATAACAGTCCCTGAACTAAAATCTATAATACAAAATTTACCAACAAAAAAAACAGTGGATTCGACGAGGTATCTTCATACATTTTAAAGAAGTGTATGGATAGTATTGTTGAATATCTATGTTTTCTGATAAATGAATCTTTGTATCAAGGAATATTTCCGATGCAATTAAAATTAGTAAAAGTAATGCCATTGTTCAAAAGTCGAGACCCAGAATTGGAATCAAACTATAGACCCATAAGTCTCAAATCTACATTTTCTAAAATATATGAATATGTAGTAATTAAAAAAATGAATTCGGTTTTAAGCAAACATAATACATTTTAAAAATATTAGCATGGTTTTACAACAGTAAAAAAATAAACAACAGGTAAAAACTGTAATACAGATTTATGGACTTTTACAAATTTTATATATTCTTGATATATGATATGAAGATGAACAATTATCGTGCGGGATGCTGCTTGATTGGTCCAAGGCTTTTGACTGCATACACCACGATACATTATTATTAAAACTGTACCACTACGGATTTAGGGGAGTGGCACTAAAATGGTTAGCTTCGTACCTAACTGGCAGAAAACAAATAGTTAAAATTAAAAAAAAGAAAACGGTGAATGTATACATACAGTCAGGAGAATTAGAAATCGTCAGCGGGGTACCTCAAGGGAGCATTTTGGGACCCCTATTATTTAATATATTATATATATAGAGAAATCATAAACTATGCTGACGACACAAATATAGTCATCAAAGGCAATGACATGATTGAACTTTGTCAAAATGGCGCTGATGCTCTAACATCAGTATTTAATTGGTTTAAGAATAATGGCTTAATTATAAACCAAAGTAAAACCAAATCTATCTTATTTAGAAAAAAATGAAACAATAAATACACCATCATACTTAAATTTAACATTATCACATTTTGTAAAAATTCTAGGTGTACTTGTAGATGACAAATTAAAGTGGGATTATCATATAACTCATGTTTGTAAAAAACTAAGTAAATCTTGTTTCATGATCCGTTTACTAATTGAATGTGTTCGATTTGAAATTCTTAAATTGGCCTTCTATGCTAACTTTGAAAGCATAATTCGTTACGATATTACCCACTGGGGCAGTTACTCAGAAATTAATAGAATATTTGTTATCCAAAAACGAACTCTTAGAGCAATGTTGGGTCTAAATTCTTCAGCTTCGTGTAGAACGTTATTTTCGGCTAATGGTCTACTAACAGTATTTGCTATATATATACTTGAGAGTTTGTTATTTATGTGGAAGGAAAAACATTTATTTCACAACAATAAAAATATTCATACCTAACACACACGCCATAAAATAAACTTTACTTACCCCATTCATAAGTACTCGTTTACAGAAAAAAGTCCTGACTACAGAAGCAAGAAATTGTTTAATTCTCTACCGAAAGAGTTAAAAACTTAAATTAATATTAACGTTTTCAAAAAGAAACTGGTGAAAAGCCTGATAAATATTGAACCATATGATTTGAATGAATTTTTCATGTCTATATTGTAATGATTTAATTTTCTTATATTTAATTATGCATTTATATTGTTTTACTCTGACGCCATTTCCTATATTAAGTATATTGGCTTTGTATATTTTTATGGGAATAAAGATGTATTATTATTATTCTTATTAAAGATGTGTTAAGCAAGAAATTTTGATTTGTATCAAGGATTAAAAAGTTTTGTTAGAACAGAAAGAAGTATATGATGTCTACAGCTACTAACAAGGAATGAGCCTTCGTTTAAGTTTTCCTTTATTTCATTCGAGAGGGTATTATTTAGTCTTTATTCTTTATTATATCTTTGCACTCCTTTCTTATAAAATAAATATTACAAAAAAATATATTACAAAATAATAAGATATGCTTAACATTTTGGCTGAAGGGAGGACGGGGGGAATTCACTTCTTCGAAGGATCTTCCACTCAAACCTATAAATATAAGTCACCGATGGCTTTGATACAGAAAGAGCTCAACCGTAGAGGTTGTGCGGATAATGTATCACTCGGAAAGAAAGGTTTATCAAACATTACTTCGTTTGTTTGCTGGTATATGTTAATAATAGTTTAAAATTTAAAAATATTTTACCAAAACGCTTTAAAGAACTTTGAAGAAACTGTACTTTGTTAATATCACACACAAAATTTATTCTATAAACCTAGTTTCAACCTTTAGAAGGCTATTATCAAACGTATAATTAATTGTAAAAAATATAGATAATGAGAAGAAAAAAGGATAAAGTAACTTTAATAAAGATTTACATAATTGCTTTGAAAATAGGCGAGTATGTTAAATCAGTCTGTCGTTGATTAAGAGATATTATATTTATTAATTTTTAAAGATTAGAGAAAAACAAGTTTTGAAATTATTTCGCCGAAATGTAAAATTTCAAGTGGGTTAAAATCTAGAATGTGTTTTTCTTTCATTTAAATGGATGGAAAAATCAAGTTTGTTTTATTGTAATAAAAAGAATCCATATTTTAACGATTTTTAAAATTTTGACCAGACTAACTCATATAACACCTTTACCAAATTACCAGAGTTTAGATTGTGGATTTCTCTTTAACGTTGAAAATGATATTTTTAAATTTTTGTTTTTCTATAACTTTTCTAATTTTATAACAAGGTTTCTAAAAAAAATTTCTGTCTTTAGGAGATACCCCATGATAAAACACTGACTGTAATTTTAACTTTTGTTTTTAATTTATATTATTATCCACCACTTTTGTTCGGTAGCCATTATCTATTGCTTACTATTGTAGTTAGTATACACTAAACCCACTGTCCACCTTCACCCAGTCGAGTTCGATCTACTAGAAGATGAAATGAGAGAGAAGTATCATTACCTACCAAAAGTATGGTTTATTTTTGTTTTAGATTGTGCTTAATGATATTGTCATTTGAAGTACTATTTTAGGTCTTGCTTAATATATTTTATGAAGTCTGTTTAAAAGTATATTTTTATATTGTTTAGAATATGTTTAGTAATACCCACTATTTTTATAATTATTATGTCATTAAACAAAGCAGAAGAACCTTTTTGTGAAAATGCATTAAAACCACTTAAGACAGACTTTGTATGTAATATCCATTAAACTAACACAATAAAAGAATTTAAAGATGTCATCGAAATGATAAAGAAAACGAAGATCAATACCATAATAGTGTCGAGATAGGTTCTACGTAAAAGGAATCAAAGGATTTAGGTAAACTTAAAAGAAACGAAGGAATATGTAATACATTAAAAATAATAATTCTTTGTGTATCGAACGCAGAAATAATCAGAAGCATAAATATCCAAAATTTGAACTTCAATTTGCGAAGGAATTTGAAAGTAATTAATTCGTTCATAGTTTAAAATATATATTGCGTAAAAAAAAGGATTAAAATAGACTGATAGAAAATTAAAATTTATATTTTCGCTGAAATCTAAATCGAAAATAAATTTAATAGAGGAACTCTAATTAGTAATCAGCCGTGTCCAAAAATAACTTAAATGGGTAAGTATCATTATATGAAAATAAAGCATATGTAAAAATATCCTACTTTCATGGAATCAGGGTCCAGTATCACATTAAAGATCTATATCAGAAGAAATAACTGATGAAGAATAACACTGGCACCGAAAGGTAGTACAAATAATGGCGCATTATAACTTTTCTTTATAAAATAGAACTTACATTCTGTAAAAGTGAAGAATCAATTAGAAAATTTGAAGCCAAAGAGAATGAATATAGTTTTTTAGAGAAACATTTTAAATTAGTAATTGCATTGAATATTTTACGTAAAAGGCTTATGGATCAGGTGACAAAGTAGGGATTTGTAGAGGTTGGTCACTACTATAAATATTTGAGGAATAGTCAGAAACTAATTTAAAGTATTGCAATCCAGGCCTGCTACAATTCTCATTATACACTGCTTTGCCTTTGCAGCCTCGACGCAAAAAACTCCGCCCGGGATAAACTGTTTATCACAACAAGGCAGAACCAGACTCATATTATTTATTTATTTAATACTACTATTTTATTTCCTATTACACCTATGTTCTCTTATGTATTTCCATCAGTGGTCCATTCTTACCCAGTTCACACACGCATCTATCTACAGAGATAAAAAATCAATTGAAGAAAGCGCCGAATAATAGTTTTACGTGTGTAAAATAAAATCAATAAACTATCCTCGTTAAGATTATCACTCAGCAACTTATCGAATGAGAAAGCTGCCTTCCCAACTGGAAACTGCTTTCGATAAACTACTCCTGAAGGATCTGGAACCTTTCAAAGCCAAAATCCAAAGCATAATTAGCATGTTTGAAGTCAAAATATCGTCTATTCAGGAGAAAATGAACAAATTGTATGATGAGGTATTGACAATCCTTCAGACACTTGGACATTTCTCAGAATCTAAGTCAATGTTTCGATTGGGAAAAGCAAACGAAACTAATTTAAAATTAATTTTTAAGGATGCAGTTATCGTCGGCCGCGTATAAAAGCCTCGCTTGCTGCTACTACTAATAATTGGAAATTTAAAAGAGGTCTGGAATCATCTAAAATTATTGAATACTGAATTGAACGAACGTTTGAAAAGCGATTAATCTAATTTGAAAATTAAATTTTGAAATGATAATCCTGTAATAGTTACCATCAGAAAACGTCCTGCTTCAAAAAACTCATAAGTACTACCATTATACCAGACTGCTTGCAAATGTATTATCAGAACGTTCACGGAGTAGCAACTAAAACACATACTCTGTATAAGATTATATTATCAACGAAGTTTCAGTGAACTCCAAGATACCGTACTTGGAGTTCACTGAAACTTGGCTACATTAAGGTATATTTGATCCATCCAATTTAGCTGTTTTTCTAACAGGTAGAGTGGGAAAAGGGGGTGGTCGTTTAATAGCTGCCAACTTACCTCGACGTTTTAATATTACTGCAATTATAATCGACTTCGAAATTGTTGCAAGTTTACTCAAATTCTATCAACATCAATTGTGTATACATTCCCCCAACTCTACTTTACCAACTTATAATGTCTTACTGGAATTACTTGATGAATATATTGATTTTACCCTACCTATGTTACTAATTAGCGACTTTAACTTACAACATTTTATTAAAATCACGTCCACTAGTTATACGAAATCCTTCCATTATAATACTTTATTTCAGGTAAATAATGTAATAGAGTCCTCGATTTGATTTGCATACTAATAACTTAAGCCGCAATGTGTTAAAGTCAGCCGATCCATTAGTAAATATTGATAAGCATCATCCTCCAGTTACTCTCGATGTTTTATTGAAAAATCCTTTAGCGTCCACCTTTAAGATGAAATCGTCTAAGAAGCAGCTGAACTTTAAAAATGCTAACTTTCCTCTTTTATATCACAAGATTCAAGAGTGTAACTAGGATTGTGTAGTTGGTAATATCACCTGCTCTCAATTTTATTTGAAGATAAATAATATTTTTAAAAAAGAGTAAGAGTCCTCATCAAAAAGAGTAACATAAAAAGGGCCCTCTATGGTTTACAAATGTAACTAAAACACTTATTCGTACTAAAACTAGATACCTAAAACTTATAAATAGGCAATTGAGTAATTTTTACACTATAAATATTAGAGATTTGGGGCGCAGAATTAAAATAAATATTTCTAATGATTACCAAGCATATATTGAAAAAAGGCTCGTCTATAAAAAGTGTTCCGCTCAAGTTCTGGTCTTTTGTATGGTCCAAAAAGGCATTTCTCGAATTCCTGGAAATATGTGTTATTAACAATATTATATATTGGAGTTAGTTGTGGGAAAGTACTGAAATTAAAAGAGTTGAAATTTTTAATAATTTGTTCTGGTTGGGTATAGTAAAACACTTGTTTTGTTCCATATTTTTATTTTCAGTTGCCTGATCGTAACGGATCGAAACACGTGTCAGGCAACTGAAAATAAAAATATGGAACAAAAGAAGTGTTTTACTATATCCAATCTAAAAATTTGGTTCCATCAAGAAAGTAGCATTAAAAGTGTTGAATATATTTGTTCTGGTTATTAAATAAACCTATATTATCGCCATTCCAAATTGCTTTCCTTATCTCCAGACCTTCAAGGAGATTTAAAGTAAATCGGTTTATTGTTGGCTAATCAATGTGCTCTTGCAATACAATGATCCGACAGTCTTGTTCTCATGGACTGGATTTTTATGGCATTTTTATGTTAGTTTTAAAGCTTCTTCCCGTTTATCCGATATATTTTCTATCGCAATTTTCACACGTTATTTGTTAAATAAAGGATTTTTCTAGTAGTTTTATTGATTGAAATTGTTATTGACTAATATTTACTAATTATTTCTTTCAATTTTCCCTGTTAACTTCGATTACTTCAATGTTGTATTTCTTTAATTCTTTGCTGATTTACTGGCTTATTTATGGAATGTATGGGATGGCTGCGAACTATTTGGCTTCTTTTCTCTCGTCTTCATTGAATAATAGTTTTTGAACTGTTTCCTTCTTTTCGTTTTAAGATTCTATACACTTTATTTCTCTTGAATACGTTGTTGTTGGCTATTTCATATATTATGTGTATGATAAAGTCATCTTCGCTCAGCGGAATATTGATTAGACGGCGAATGCATGAATTTAGTCCGAAACATTTTAAAATGGATGGAGTAAAACACTTGTTTTGTTCCATGATTTTATTATCAGTTTTCTGACACGTGTTTCGATCCGTTACGATCATTTTCAAAGTTAAACTAAAATCATGGAACAAAACAAGTGTTTTACTCCACCCATTTTGAATATATGGTTCCATCAAGAAAGTAGCAGAAGAAGTATTGAATATATTACAAAACATTTTATTTGTTCTGATTGTTGTGAAGTCAAAAGGGATGATTGTATCTGCGGTGATGGGTTTTCTGTATATAGAATATTTCAATATTATGCTTTCTATTGAGATGTTCAGGTCCAAAAAGTTAAGCGTTCCATTATTTTTTTTTTCGATAGTGAATTGAATTGTTCGGTTGAATGAATTTAGTGTACTTAAAAATACGTCTAGTTGTATTTTTGTGCCCTTCCAAATTCAAATAATATCATCAACATATCTGCATCAATAGTGGATACTTTTTCTAAACGTGTTGATTTCAAAAGGTTGTTCTTCGAAATGACTTTCGCGAGCAGTGGTGGAATCCCATGGGCAGTCCTTCCTCTTAAATATAAAAGGTGTTGTTGAAGATTATTTTTCACCAGTTAAATTTTGTAATTCCATTGCAAATGATCGTCGCTATTCGAAACGTATGTCAGAATAATAAATACAACAATATAAAAGAGCGTTCTAATTTAAAATTACCTAAATACAGAATATTAAACCTTTCTTTCTGTTTCTCAAAGTTAGTTATGTCAGACTGAATTAACTTGACCGCAGATGGTAAACAAAAATTAATATCAACTAGTTCATAAAAATTGACTTGGCCCAAATGAATTCGATATTTTCACATAAATACGTTTTCAATTGATATTTTTAAATGTTGATAAATTGCAGGTAATTAATTGTTAATAATGTATGTATCGAAAATTAATTGAATAATATTTGTTAAATCCCAAATAAGGGAATTACATCACCATTCCGCATTTTAGTAGGAATTTATTACTGCAATACATCGAAAATCGGATTAAATAACCGAATACAATAATTCGAAATTCATTTATTACATTATATTAATTTATTCCATTTGTTTAAACACGATCGAATTACGATAATTCCATCAACTAAAATATGGTGGAATTATTTTTCAATTTGTGAGTTAGAACAGAAAAATATGATGACTATAAAATGAAATAATATTATTAAATTAAATCATTTATTGCAATCATTTCTGTTTCCTTCTATTTATTATCTATAACCTAGGTTAATCACGACTATATTGATACGCATACATAATTTACTTAATCCACTTCTACTCACTTTTTAATATTATTGTATTGTAATACTATTTTAAAATTACTTAAACTTAATCTTCTGTTTGGACGTTTCCACCTGTACGAATTCCCTATTATGTAATTTGACATAGTGAAATAAAAGTTTATTATTATTATTATATAAATTAAACCTGCGCACTCATGATTTCTCTATTAAATACACATAAAATATTAGCGCATTCCATACCTACATCAATACAATCAACACTCGCTCAGCGAAAACTTGACACATTGCAATTTTTGGTATATAAACCTAGCGTACTTCTGACATGTCTCAATAGCGTATTCTTGACCTGTTTTGATAAATAAAATATTGGCCTAGCCTACTCTTGACTTATATCAATAAATAAAATATTGATTTAATACATTAAATCATTAGTTATACGAGAGTTTATTTTAAGAAACACATGGTGGTATTACAAAAACATGAAGGTGAATTGAAATAGATGCTCGGAATTATAAGAAAAGAAAATAGATTAAATTATTATTTAAATATGCGTTTATTATCTCTTATGACTTGTGTTTCATTGTGAAGGTAATTGAAGTTTTAATTAAAAATTCAAGGTCGCATAATATGAATTAGAACCCACAAATACACATTAATAATAATAATAATAATAATAAGCAATCTTTATTCTTATATAAATATAAACATACAAACATATACATAAATACTTAATAAAAGAATAGGCGTCACATGGAAATGGAAATGAAAATATTTCATATAGTAACCTTATTTACATCATTTAAATTACATTCTAGAAACTCATTTAAGTTATATGGTTCAATATCTCTCACTAATGTACGTACTTTTAATTTATATGTCTTTAAGCAACGTTCGGTTTTTATGTTTGCTGGTAATTTATTAAATAATTTAATGCAACTGTAATTTACACCTTTTTCGGTAAGTGTATATCGGTGTATTGGGTAATTTAAATTATCCTTATGCCGTGTATCGTAACGATGTTGTTGAATGCTATCTGAAAATAGGTTTTTTTGTTTCCACATAAAAGTAAGACATTCTAGAATATAAATTCCAATGACTGTTAATAAATTATTTTTTACAAATAAAGACCTACAAGAAGTAGTGATTTTAAGGCCCAACATGGTCCGAATGACTCGTTTTTGGATAATAAAAATTGTATTTATTTGAGGTGAACTACCCCAGTGAATTATTCCGTATCTTATTAGGAACTCAAAATTTGCAAAATATGACAGTTTCAATATGTCCAAAGAAATATGAGGTTTTAAGGTACGCAACATGAAACTTACTTTAGCCAATTTTTTTTGTAAATACTCTATATGAAAGTTCCATTTTAGCCTTTCATCGATATTAATTCCCAAAAACATGGACGATTGGGAAAAGTTAATATTTAGATTACCGATGGTAACATTATTAGGAGTTGTAATGTTTTCATTATTTCTAAATAAAAGACATTTAGTTTTATTTTCATTTAGTAATAAGTTATTATTTTTGAACCATTGAGTGACTGCATTTATTGCTTGTTCTCCATTTAGAATCATATCATCAAATGAATTTCCTACGACACAAAGACTGGTGTCGTCAGCATATCCTACAATTTTTAAGTTGGGAGATGATAGCTTATAGAGATCATTTATAAAAATATTAAAAAGAAAAGGACCCAGTATACTTCCCTGCGGAATGCCCCTGACTATATCCAAGGCACCAGACTGTAACTTTTCACCCTTAGTTATTAATTCTACCTTTTGGCTTCTGTTGGAGAGATAAGATTTAAACCAATTAAATACAGTACCACGAAAACCGTAATTATTTAACTTTGATAATAATGATAATAATTTAATATGTATCTGTTCTTAAAATAAGTACACTTTTTTGTCGTATAAATTAGACACGCAACTTCATAAATAGTTTGAAATTAGATAGAAATATTTTAATAACTGTATGGCCTTGATAAAATCCAAGATTGAAATTAATAATAATTTTTGGACCACCTATATAAAAATACAAAATTTAATGGTTAAATTATCCGGTAGATACTTTATTGACTGCACTCTTGATAAAACAAAATTATAACATTTAATTTCATATAATTAATAAGGAGACATGATGACTTTGTTTGTATAAATAGGGTAGAATCCGTAATTTTGAAACACTTTATGTTTGATAATGACTAACTGTTAGTCGAAACTATAGTCCAGTGTAATTTTTAAATAAAGTGGTGAAACAAAGTCATCGTGTCTTTTTCTTCATTATAACATTTCAGTTAAAATTTGTAATTCCTTTCCTGAACAATAGAAACATATATAATAAGTGTTCTAATTTAAGATTACCTAAGGTAGATATTTTAGCAGCTTCGTCAATGAACCACCTTTAATTGCTTTAAAAACTCAATTCTCCATTTAATCCAACAATTTAATGAAACTAAAGGCACAAGTACAAATTGCTCTCGTTCCATTCCATCTTGTAAGTACGGCTGGCATATTTTATTAACTAGCAAAGTAGTATCGTACCCAGTTATATTATTCTTGAGACACGTTCTCTCTCCCGCTACATCTGGCATTCCGGAGGAAAGCTCCCCGGCGTATAATACCGACATCGATTAAAGTATAAATCCCACCTAAATATGCATAGATTTCGTCGCCAGAAACGCATTTGCATAATTCGGGTCGGCTTTTTTTATTCCGCCATGTCGATGATTTGCATATCTGTGATACACATGTGACACATTGATTCTGCCTGTGAACACAATAATGAAATATTGCTTGAAAAATTGATGTTGTGGCTATCTCAGTACTTGTATTTCTTCCTTCGCGCTACAAGGATGAGATCCAAAATCCAAATAGATCGAAATCAGTTAGTGGCTATTTTATTCTACCTCAGATATAATTCCATATAGGTAGGTCGAGGCGGTTAGGATGAGACAGATTTCTTTACGCCAAGGCTTGTTATAGTTGTTATAGTTGTTGTCGCCAGGAAGACACTAATTCAACTTTTTCACTTTAGTTATTGTTCATTTTTAGCATAACGAGACAACTTCCGGTGAACGAAATTTTACTTTTTTTATTATATACGTGTATACGGATGAATTATGTAACTATTTTTTAAACGACATCAATAGTAGAATAGTAGAAGGCATGGAAGCTGGCGTATGTGGCTGATATTGTGCTTTTGGTGAGAGATTGTGGAGAATGCAAGGAAAACAAAACCAAGGGAAGGAAGAGTGGATGAATGGGGACGGAAGGGGGTGGTGATTGAGAGAGTGAAATAATTTAAATACTTGGGCTTGATATTTAAATACACATGTGGGTACAGTGAAAGCCATAAAATCATGATGATGAAGGATGGCTTCAAGCAACTTCCAATAGGCGTGCAAGCTGTAGGATGCATGTGTGAAGCCCATATTGATGTATAGTGTAGAAACATTGGGAATAAGGAAGTGTGAATGCATTAGTAGAAAGCAGTTCCTGAAGCAGATTCTAGGGGTTGAAAGATCAGAAAAGAAAGCAAATAGAATGAGTGTGCATGGAGAGGTAATGGAGAGAATGGTGAAAGATGAGATTGAAGTTGCAAGAATTTAATAATGATTGGTGAAAGATATATGGAGAACGTGCATGAGAACAAAGTTGATCGAGTAAAGGATGGAACGCAGAAAGATGTATGAAAGGGCAGAAGTGTCCGAGAATATTGTGAATAAATGATTTGAGACTGGGGTAAATGTGCTGGCATAGATGAAAAAGAAGTGAAACGAGGTTAAGATGCAGGAGAGGCAAGAATGTATCGGGATGAGCTTTTACAATCTAAGGTATGAAAGGTGGCAGTTGTATGGGACGGTACTTGTCTAATAGTGTCTTCTCAAATGAAGTCAAGACTACCCTAGCGAGCTAAGTGCGGAGGAAATGAGAGAGGAAGAAAAGTTTGGATGGGGTAAAGGTATGGTATGTGTGTGCTGTGTACGAATGGGATAGATACACGGTGTCATTTGAGAGAATAGTACAAAGGATTGTGTGAGGGTTGGCGAAGAGAAACAGAAGAGTTACAGAATGGATAAGAAAGGATGGATCTGTTTTTGAGTTTGTCCAGACTGAGGTGAAAGAGGAAGGTAAAAAGAAAAGCTAAATAAAGTGTTTTTATATAGAATTTTAAATAAAGAATACAGGGTTGTTTCGATATATTGAAATTTTTATGCCAATAAAGTTTCTTTATCAATATAAAAACAATTAAAATTTACTAAGAAAATAACTTAAGAAATACCTAGTAGTAAATAATAGTAAAAAGAAAGTGCTACTTAAATAACACCTGATTTAAAAAAGCTAATAATTTAATTGAAAAGTTGTTTGTAAAAAATTAAAAATGTAAATCTTTTTAAAAATATAATATCTAAAAACTGTTGCAATTAAAAAAAACAATCGAAATTTACCAAAAAAACTAACTTGATGTTAATTTGTCAAAGAAAATAAATTGATTAAAAACAGTTTAAGTTTCACAGAATGAATAAGTGATTTTGAATAACAAAGATAATTATTGCAAGAAAGAAAAATTAAAAATCTAGTGTCAAAAAAACATAAAAAAACGAATTTTAAAATTATCTTGAAAAAGATTTAAATTTTACAAAAGGTTAAATTTGCAAACTTCTGAAATTTTGTATAAAATAAGACTGTTGAAATTGGCTAGTAAAAGAAAAACTTTAAGAAAAATCAAACAAAATTGATGAAATATTACAAAAAAAAATTGAACTTTTAATAACAAACATTTTAAATTTGGAAAGAAAAAAAGACAATCAACAGAGTTAATAGAATATTACCAAAAAACAATTAAAATATTTAAATATTTAAAATAAAAACATTCATGGCCACTTGCACCGGTTCTGATTATTTTTTTTATTATCTAATCCTCTTTTAATCATAGTATTTCTTTTGCACCGTTGGCTGATTAAGTAACCACCGATCACAGAGTAATAATATAGAGAGTAGTGTTTTCATTTTTACCTATATATAAAAAATGTCTGGCAAATCAACATAAATAACTTCACGATAATAAACGTCCCGAAGTTAGTCGCTAAGTAAGAAAATCGACCAAAATCGACTGATTAAATATTTGACGTTTTTGGGGGACTTTAATAGTGATTATGTTGCGGTGCAAGCCAATTTTCCGTTAACCATTGATTAACTTTTTAATCATGATTAAGTAGCTGCGGTTCAAGTGGGCATGAGACAAAATAAAAACCAAATGAATCATTTAAAATTTGCTAAGAAAATTAAAACAAACTTCAAGATTAATCATGATTAAGTAGCTGCGGTACAAGTGGGCAAAATAAAATGAAATAAAAACCAAATAAATCAATTGAAATTTTCTAAGAAAATAAAAACTTCAAGATAAAGAAAAACTGGTGAAATTTTACAAAAAATTAATCAATTTGTAAAAAGAATAATTTAAATTTAGCAAGAGAAAAAACCATAGGACATAATACAAAATTCATAGAATATTATTACAAAAACAATTAAAATTAAGAACAGTTGGTATTTTTCAAAGAAAATAATTAAACGATGTTTATTTTTTGGGTTTCGTGAAGAGTTGTATCCTATCTTCGCACTTTATGTGAAGTGTGAAGAAAGGATATAAATAACAGTGCGATTTATAAAAAACAATTGAAATTTGGGAACAAAATACAAACAAAATTGATAGATTTTATGCAAAAAAAATAAGTGAAATATGTTCAAAAACAATTGAAATTTAACAAGACAAAAAAGAAAATTCATAGAATATTATCAAAAAAGTACACTTGAAATATTTAGAACAATTTCTCAAAGAAGAAATAGTTGATTGAAACAAAAATTCAAAAATCCATTAATAATACATAATTGAAATTTGCCAAGAAATAATAAATACATATGTGATGGAATTTTACAATAGAAAAACCATTAAATCGTGTAAGTGTTTTTAAGTTTCTTGAAGAGTATAATCAATGTAAATAATTCTGATGTGCCCCTTGATGAAAGAAAAACAATTAAAACCAGTTGACATTTCTTAAAGCAGAGATTAAATAAAAACCCAGAATAAAATTGCAAGAAAAGAAAACTGTTAAAAACAATAGAAATTTGCCAAGAAAATACTTTAAAACAAAAATAACAAAATCAAAAGTCTTGTAAAAAACAATTAAAACAATTGAAACTTCTCAACGCAGAAATAGTTAATTTTTAAAAAGGAAAAACCATATGAAATTTGTAACAACAAAAGAAAACAATTGAAAATCTGTCTAAGAAAAAATAATTTTCTTAAAAACAGTTGATATTTATAAAAGGAGAAATAATTGATTGGGTTGATTGAGTTACTTGAAGATAATAATCACTTAATTGATTTATAAAAAATACAGATTGAAATAGAAGAAATACATGCTCTAAATTTAAAAAAAAAACATTTAAGAAAGATGAAATAATTGGTTTTATTTGCGAAGAAAAATAGATGAAAAATAACAAAAGAATTGATTATACGTCAAAATAATTAATTCATTGAAAATCAAGTTAAAATTAAAGCAAAAATATGTTAAAAACATTGATTGAAATTTGCTATAAAAAGAAAACTTTAAAGATTGATGAAACTTAAAACTTGTTACAAACAATAAAATTCTTCTTAACTTCAACTATTGAGAAATTGTGAAAAAAAAAACATTCAAATTTGTCAAAAAAACTTTATATCATGAAAAACCTATATTAGTTATATTTTCTTAAAAAACAATTAAAATTTGTTAAAACATTAGACATTTCTCAAAGAAGTTATAATTAATTAAAAAAGAAACAGATTTCAATTTGCAATAAAAAAACAATTGAAAATTTAAAAAAAAATGGAATTGGCTAAGAAAAAAAAAATGAAATTTTATCAAAAATAAAACAATTGAAATTTGTTACAAACTGTAGAAATTTAGAAAAGATAAAAAATAGGTAACTTAATTTAGAAGAAAAGAAATGGATAAAAAATTGCGAAAGAAACAATTGATTATTTGTGAAAAATAGTTCAACTTTAACAAGATAAAAAAACAATAAAATCTATGGAATTTTTACTAAAAACAGTTGTCATTTCACAAAGAAAAAATAATTAATGTAAATAAAAAACATTAAAATTGATGAAACACAAATCTGTTTGAAAAACAGTTGAAATTCGTCATGAAAAGCAAACAGAAAAAAAAAATGTTTAAAACAATAAACATTCCTTAAAGAATTGAGTTAGAAAAAAATATCAAATGGAAAATTGCAAGAAAAAAATGAAAAATCTGTAAATAAAATAATTGAAATTTTCTAAGAAAAAAACTGTAAAATAAAAGAAAATTTATAACATATCTTTAGTAAAACAATTGTAATTTGTTAAAACAAAAAATAATTGATTAAAAAAAGTAGATGAAAAATTGTTAATCAGACAGAATGGATTTTTTCCAATAAAAAAAAAACAAATAAATTTGTTAAAAATATTTAAGAGAGAGAGAAAACATTGTGTATATATGTGTCAAAAACTATATTTATGTATTGGGTTGAGTCTTAGGTCACCTCATTTTTTACTATAATAATAGAAAGAACTTATTTTGTTCAATTATGTATTGCCCACTTTTTTCGATGATCTTTTGCCACCTTTCGGGTAACATCATGATGTCACGCTCAAAAAACTTCTTACCTTTCTTAGCAAAAAATACTTAATTAAGCAACTGCTGTTTGAGACAGGGATAATGATTATATTATCGTGGCTGGCGAACGTCAAGGTCATGGAAATCTTCGAATTAACAATATTAGAAAACTCAGTAAAAGTTGTGCCTGTGGTTCGGTTGCTAAATCGGGTATAAAGTGTGATAAGTGCAAGTCGTTTTATCACCTTAAATACTCTAATAAAGTAAAACATAAAACGATACACACAATATTAGACAAAACAACCAAATATCCCTCAATACCATTAACCCGGACAGGAATGAATCCAGGATCTCGAGGTTAAGAACGAGGGATAGAACCGCCCATATATTGTATATAATATACAGGGTTATTCACGCTATACGGCACGGAATATTGTGGCCAAAATACGTGACTTTCAAAAAGTTTCACCTTGGGGATATATGGGGGTCTATTAGGGCTACTTTTTAAAATTACTTTCATAATATACAGGGTGTCCCAAAAATCCTAAAAGTATCAAAAATAACAAAAGACAGGCTTTTTAAACTAAAGTGACAGACTAAGTTAATTATCTGACGTTTTTAAATACCATAGAAAACTAGATACATTAAAATTTTTACTTAAAAAGTACTAAAACGGTACAATAAACAATATTTTGGCGTTTTCTGTAACAACGAGAAGACTTAACACTTAAGATTTAAATACCATTCGATAGGTAATTAAAACGTGCATTTGCTGATAAATTAATAAATATAACGTTCCATTTAAATAAGTAAAGTTATAGCCACTTAAAGTTCTCATTTGTTTAATTCCAATTTTTTATACCCGGCATAATATGTCAGGTTTATTATACTTGGAAAATAAAATATGATCTATTGTTACATTTCAGTGTAAATTTGGTATGCATAACTCAATTATTTTTTAAGTATTTGAAACATGAAAATTAGGTTACATTTTTACAAAATTCAAATTATTTCAAAAACCTTAAGATTTATGTAATAAAAACCTTATTAAAACACACACTTATTTTTATCGAAGGATCCAAAAATGCAATAAAATACAGGGTGTTTCATTAAAAAAAACACAACTTTGATACTTTTAGGGTTTTTGGGACACCCTGTATATTATGAAAGTAATTTTAAAAATTAGCCCTAATGGAACCCCATATATCCCCAAAGTGAAACTTTTTGAAAGTCACGTATTTTGGCCACAATATTCCGTGCCGTATAGCGTGAATAACACTGTATATTATGTAATATATTTATGACTTTCTCTTGAATAAACTGTTTAAATATTCACATTAAACTTAGACGATATGGCGAAATTCCAACGAAGCGAGTAAATCCAATATTATTTCTAAAAGAAAGCTTACATTAATCTCAAGGATTTAATTCATGAATTAAAACTAAATAATTCACTTGTCCTAGAGAAAATACAGCACCTGAAAGAAAAATATAAACGCCTTCGTTCAGATGTTAATTAATCGAAAAGCACCAATATAAACATAAGAGAAGTTAGTGCCATGGAGGAAATGGGTTCAGCGCCAGCTATTTCCAAAAATGACAAATGTGCGCTACTTAATCCATCAAAACGCACCAATGTAATCACCACTGAAGTTAGCGCCGCAAAAGAAATAGGAACAGCGCCAGTAATCTCCAGAAATGACATTCTGACGAATCTCACTGGCGATCTGACGAATGTTGACAATACTGCTGGAACCTCAATAAACGCGAACGGGTCTTCGACGGAAGAATTCCAAACGGTAAGATACAAGAAACGGAAGGTACCTAAAAATGATCTAGTTATCAGGACTGGTCCGTTAAAATCCATTTTAGGTTTTTAAAATACATTTGCGCATTAAACCCGGAGTTAACCAGATACAATAAAAGGAAATAACAAAATTATAGAATGGCTTTAAATCAATCCCGCTGGGAAGCTAACTTTAAATTTCTTAAAGAGTCCGGTAATAATGCAAGAGCCATGTGGTCTCTTATTAATTCTTTAAAAAACTAAAAGCAACCATGATCACAACTGCGATATTGATGCTGACGGTTTCAACGACTCTTTCAGTTGATTCCATCCGCCTTCTATATGATATAAATTTCAAACCACAAGATGCATATTTTACATCTGTAGAAGTTATTCTAACAGATGTACGGTCAATTATAATAATAATATTCTTTATTCAAAAAATAATGCATTCCATGTTTATAGCATGTCTACTGAAAGCTTACTGAAGAAGCAAATTGACATCCTAAATAGCTCCTTGGCGATAAACATAAATTAATAATTAATATTATTAATAACCAATATGGCTTCTGAAGAGACAGGTTTACGAGGGATGCTATCACTGCATTTGCTGAAGAGATTTATGAAGGGTTTGAGTCAGGGTATGTTATACCGCTACCTTCATGGATCTCAATATGGCATTTGTTACTGTGTCTTATGTTACCCTCCCGAGGAAGCTAAACAACTATAATTTTGACCCAAGTAGCTGCTCTATCCTAAACACCTACGTAAGCGGAATACAGTACGTTAAATTTAAGAATAATTGATCTTCGGGTTCAGAGACCAAACAAGATGTACCACAAGGATCTATTTTAGAGCAGATGTTATTCTTGATATATGTTATTGATGTCTCCGGTCAGATAGCTACATCAACTATCACAGTGTTTACTGATGGTACCACCATAATCGAGACTCGGTCGGACAGGTTGATGCTATTGGTAGGAACTCAGCATCTATAAAAAATTGTACTGAATGGTTCACGGCCAACAAATTATGTGTTAATCCAGAGAAATCCTAAACAAAATATAACTTTCAGTAACTTCTAAATTTCTCGATATGAATCGACAATCATGGAGTTTACTAGCACTGAAAATATATTCTACAATATTTCTTTTCCTTCAGAATGTTATAGGTAAATATTTTAAAACTACTGAATTTTATAATAATACCTGTGCATCAAATCAGGATATCATCTTCATTACGGAGCGCTGGCTTAGTGCAGAAGGTAATAAATCAGAAGTTTTCCTTACTTCCTATAACGTGTATCGTTAAGACAGAACCAATAAGATAAGCAAAGGAGGCATAAAAAATACTCTTTCATCAGATCATATACTTTTGCCCCTACGCATGAATCTATTGAAATGGTAGCCGTAAAATTAGGTTGCGATGCTAAGACAATACTGCTAATTTGCACTTATTTTTCTAAAGCTCACATCGATAGTTTGAACACATTTTTTGAAGTACTGGATTCTATTGTGCGTGTAAAAATTACAATTATGTTGACATAATTGAAAGGTGAAAGTAAAATCACTAGGTTTTAAAGTGCGTTTGTCAAAATTCTCTTCGTGAGTCGATCGTGTGAGTACTCAGAAATCTTTTACATTCGCGAAAGTCAGTGTTCGACTTACGGGTTAAGTCATGAGGACTTAAACGGTGCATTTGTCGTTAATTTTCACCGCAAAATATAGTAAGCAGAAATCAACATGTCCGCTGTTGAAGAAGTTTCAAAAGAAGAAAGAAGCAGCTATGAAACTGCTTCTAAAAGAGTGTAGGCGTAATGCCGCAAACCCCATTGACGAGCAAGATTACGTCACTATTAACATCTACATTGAAGAATTATTGGCGCTCTACCGGGAGATCGTAAAATCATCGACTTACTTGGGTTAGCCAAATCAAAAATTGCAAGGAAGTCAGTACAATATGACGACTGAATAAGTTTTAAAGGATTCATTTGTATCGCTGATAAATAATAACAAAAACTTATCAAAGGTGCAAAAATTCCATTACTTGCAAAGTGTGGTTAAAGGGAGAAGCATTTTCAATTTTAAAGTGTTGCATGGGAGAGGGCTTCAAGATAGATATCAGAACAAGAGATTTCTTACTAAAAAACACGTGGAAAGATTATTATTAAACTTATTGTTATTGTTTGTGGGCAACAACATCAATCAAACTCACAAGATGATGCGACAGTCTGCTTCGTCGGAATCAACAACATAATTTCGTAATTATGGAAGCTGGAGAACCCCAAGGAACAAGTGCTGGTACCTGCAGATGAGAGATGTGTGCAGTATTTCAAGGAACAGAAGTTTCCCCGGAAAGCAGAATGTTTTTGCTTTTGAGCGTCGATTGGCTAAACGTCCTCATCTCTGTACTTTAAGGAAGAACAGTTTGACGACAAAATTTCGAGTAATTTTTAATGGTTCGACGTCCTCTACTCAGTAGTCTCACTGAACGAAATCCTGGTAACCTGTCCAAAACGATCTATTTACTATATTATACATAATGAGAAGTTATAAGTACGTTATTGCTGATATTACAAAGGTGCACCGAAAGGTGATTGACGAGAATGCAAATATCAACGAATTTGGTGTAGAGCGAACCCGGAATAGAAGTTAATTTCATACGACCGCAATAAATAATATTTCAACTGATCGCAATTCTGACCTCCCAGAATAAATTCAATAAATTATCCATTTATTCGATCTCTTATAGTAAACTATATATATCGTTCTAGCGTTCTCTTGACCTACCTCACAAAATCATTACTTAACCTCGCGTACTCCTGACCTACCATAACAATATATATATATATATATATATATATATATATATATATATATATATATATATATATATATATATATATATAAGTTATTTTTCGGGTACAACGACTTGTGTTTTTAAAAAGAAATTATTTTATTGTAGCTTGCAGAACGTCTGCTCGGTACAGGAACAAAATCTAGACTGACTAACTTATGAAATAACAATTCTCTCAATGAAACATAATACTTAAGATAAACCTACGCTTTGTTACAATTACGCTAATGCAGCATGCAAATGCATTAGCGGCCACTATAATTATAATAAACAATTATTAATTATTAAATATAAATCTATGCTATATAACTTGCATTAGCGGCCACTATAATTATAATAAACAATTATTAATTATTAAATATAAATCTATGCTATATAACTCCTCCACCCTTAGAGTCGAGCATCCCCTGGGAGGCGGAGACCTTGAAGGTTTAGTTCTTGTGGGGTACCACTTGTATCACGGAATTTGCGATTTTTCAACCACTTCACTGCGATATAACTAATACCGATTAATACACACACATAAAGTACAACAGTCCAAAAACTTGGCGTGAAGATTTGGGTTGTCTCTTGTAGTGGGAGGATTTCCTGGTTTGTGGATATGTCTTCTAAGTTCAGCTTCCGAAGGTCGATGTCGAATTCGGTAAAATTTGTAGATGCCAATTTTAGATGTAAATCGTTGATCACGAGGGGGCGTCCAGATGTAACGTCTAGGTATTTAATTTCTCGGCCTCGAAAAAGCATGGCACAGTTATCTTGTTTGATTAGATAAATGCCAATTAAAATCATAGTTTCAGTTTGTTCCTTGCATCTGATTTTAATTGCTTCTTGATTTGAGAAGACTGCCAGGTATTGGTTTATATATGGTATTATTTCCATATGATTGGATTTTACGTGTAGTGTTGTGTATTTGCAGTTACTGTTGTTTCCACTGATGATTATATTTCGTTCGCATTCTGATTTGTAGCTAGTTATCAGATGGCTAGCACATTGGTAATGTTTCGACGTTTTTGTACACAAGTGGTTTAGAGGCAAAATTTTATTTTCATTAATTGATTTTAAGATGTACTTTACAGTAGGGATGATAGTAACAAATTCGGATTCGTGTACCGTAGGGATAGGGTATAAATAAAATAACTCGAACTGATACTCAAAGTTAATGGGTACAGATAAGAAATAATTGATTCGAGTTGGCTCGATTTTACAAGTAACTTCTATTATGGATTCAAAATTAAGAATGTTTTCAATTTTTAATTCGAAGGGAAGTTGTTCGTTATAGTAAAGTGAAATTTTTTCAAGTTCCAAAAATAAATCTCTAGGTTTTATGATACTCGGATGCAACGTGTTTAATTTACAAAAAGTGAGAGAGTTTTCAATGTCTTGCATTATGTTTAGAATTGCGTTATAAAGAATGATCAGCTGATTAAATATTTCTTTAGCAAATAAGATATTTTGGTGATCGATATCGTCCCTAAGGATTACGCTTAGTTTCATAATTTTTGATTTTAACATGTTTTCATTGTGTGCAATGTTTTGTACAGTTCTATTAAATTTCTCGATAATTTGTTTGTTCATACTGTATTTCATTTGTAATTGTTTTTGAAGAATATTTTGATTTTGTTCTAAATGGTTTAGGATATTATTAATTCTTTCGCCATCTTTGGCATCTAGGTTTCCAGAAATAGTTTTAATGACTGTCCCAAGTCCATCAATTAATCCTCGTTTACTTCTATTTTTACTAAGTGCGTATAATTTAATGTTATCGATTTTTTCTTTGATTGTTTCCTGAGTAAAATTTAATAATTTATTATAATTATCGAACATCGCGCTAAAATTTGAAACGGATCTGATTGTTGAATTAAGATAGCGGTGTTGTGTGTTTAATTTTGTAAATTCGTCGTATAGTTTTGTTAAATCAAAATAATGCACGAACGTGTGTTTACTCCTTTCTAGTTTTGCTGGTCCGAGATTTATTGGGAGTATCCCTAAATTTTGTGAAATATTTTTGATTTCGTCTGCTTGCGTCAGCGCGACGATTAATAATCTGGAAGAGAATAAACGTGTATAGTGATGTTTGAATCATTGAAAATATATTGAAGGATCGGTTTTACATGTTTATATTTAAGAAGATCGAGACCGCATCCTAATTTAGGAATAGCTAGATTGGTAATTTTATTTGA
>CAXAKX010001300.1:0-19543 GCA_963969525.1 Ontholestes murinus | reverse complement strand
ATTACCCTACCAACGATCCAAAATGATTGGGATTTCGTCAGGCCCAGTATGTGGACCATAGTAATCTACATCATCATATGTGAAGGAGCGTTGTTCCTGTTCATCAAATGGAAACGAAGAAAAGGAACAACTCCCAAAGTAGACCAACCCCAGGCCTACGAACTTCATCTTCCAGGGGGAGCAAAAGTCAAAGGGTGGATGAGTTACCTCCTGTCCACAATAATGCTCCTTTTGATTACGAACAATGAGTGTAGTGTTATATAAACAATCCTTTGTTTCATTTAATATGAATATTATTATTTTATTGCGCATTAATTATATTTATGCTTAGTCTATCATATAGTTTGCCTAGCTTGTAAGAATTATATTATAAATAGCCCGTATTTCTTTATTAGATTTAATTGTATAGTTAGAGCCCGTACTCTGTACATGTCCGTCGTAATAATAAATTGTTTTTAAAAACTCTGAAGTATATATATATATATATATATATATATTTAGTTTGAAGTTTTCGCGGGTGTGGTTTTTGGGTATTTGTGCGGGTGGATTGTATTTTGGGAAAACGACGTTTCGATGGTCTGGCTGACATCATCTTCTGGTATATTCGCAAGGATTACTGATTTGCTACTCCAATCGTTGCTGTATTTATGTCAGTTCGGTCACTCAGTTTTGTTTGGTTCCTTGTCTTGTTTGTTTCTATCTTGTGTTTTTTCGGTGTTTCTATCTCGTTCTAATGTAGTGCTGATGTTTGTTCGAGGTTTGTGGAATTGTGTTGTGGGTGATTCGGTTTGTTTTAGAATGTATGTCCATGTATTTGGCAAACGTTGAGTCATCTCGTTTAGTCACTGCGTAGGGCCTTGTTTCGATTTCTATGGCTTCGCGGGTTATTCTGTTATTTTCGAAGTCTATTTTACGTCCGGTTTCTAGTGTATGTTGTACAAGAGAAGAAGTTGTATGTTTTTGGTAAACGGCATTTTGTGTTCGCCTATTCTGGCTTTAATTCTTATATTTGTTTAACCTGTATATGTCTGTTCGTATTCTTTACATGGAATTTCGTATTCACCTTGGTTTTCTAAGACTATCCTATCTTTGTGTTTGCTACTAAGATGGCCAATTTTTGTAGATGTTGTGAAGGCGGTTGATATGTTATGCCGTTTTAGGATTTTACTTATTTTATCTGTTGTTTATATATTATATATTATTATATTAGTACCCTTGCGGCCACAAAAGAGATTTTATTGTTATTTTTATTATTAAACTATTAAAATTATTCAACCTATATATATATATATATATATATATATATATATATATATATAAGTTAAATTTCGTGGTTCACAATTGTGTTTTTTAAAAAGGTTTATTTCCGAAATTTACAATTAATTACATTACTTAAAACTTAATTATACGAAGAATAATTGATATGTGAAGCGTTACAGTACTAATATAATAATGAATCTGAATCTCATGCGGTTAATCTATTTATATAAACTAAAACTACGAACTAAGCATATTGACATCTGGCGGGTGATGTCATCCTAACTACGCATTAATTAATAAAATATATTTCTAAATAATAAAATTAATTATATTATAACAAAGAAATGTTTATTGTGGACGCCAGGTCACTCCTCTCCCCCTAGATCCGACACACCTGTGGAGGAGAATCATCATCTTTTACAAGGGTGGCTGCTCCTCTGCGTCTTAAGCGTCTGTAAATCAAAGTCACTACACACATTATTATGAACGAATAAAGTATTAGTGTCCATGCACTGGGTTTTAGGGGTATCATTGAATTATTTATATCGGGTATCGGGGAATACACTGGGATGTCTTCTAATTGAAGTCTTTTCAATTGTATTGTAAAGTTATTTAGATTGTAGTTCTTCAGTTCTGGGGTCGAAGCACTCACGAGCACTGGGGTTCCATACGTTGTTTCCATTTGGGGCACCTTGTAGTTCCGGAAGACTAGGTCGCATTTGTTGGGTTGAATGATGAAAATGCCTTCCAGGTCACGGGTCTCTTCTTGATTCGGGCAGGTGATCTTTAATTTCTCTTTTTTCTTAAAAACGGCTAGGAATTGGTTGGTATTGGGTATATTCTCTAAATGGTTCTTTTCGATTTCTAATTTTGTAAATTTGCATTTTTGGGTGGTTCCATTGACCAAAAGCTCTGTTTCACAATCAGCCTGGTAAGTTATCGTTGCATTGGAATTTCTTGTTAATACTTAAGCATATGTCTCTTAGAGGCCATGTTTTTGAGTTAATTTTTGATTTTAACATTACTCTTACATTAGGAATTATAGTTACATATTCGGACTTATATTTCAGCGGTATAGGGTATATTTTATACAGATCAAAAGAATGTTCATAATTAATAGGAAGGGATAGGAAATAATAGATTTTTGATTGTTCGATTTTGCAATCGACTGATATCGCGGATTCAAAATCTAAAATGTTTTCTAATTTAAGGTCGAAAGGCAATTCCTCATTATAGTGAACGGAAATCTTTTTTAGTTCATTAAATAAATCTTAGGGCCTAATTATATCTGGACTAAGAATTTTTAATTTGCAAAATGTTAATGAGTTAATAATTTCTTCCAAAATATTTTCGATTATTGTGTAAAGTAAAACGAGTTGATTATACAGATCTTTAGTGAATAATACGTGTTGGTGGTCTATCTCCTCTTTATAAATTGCGTGTAATTGCATTATTCTGGCCTTGAGGTGAAGGAGTTAACATAAAATTAGTTATAATATGAGTACCTCCCTCCCCTTATAATAACATTTTGAAAAAAACAAAAACTTTTCTGAAAGACAATCCCCATTTACTAGTAACTCGTGCTGACAAAGGCAACTGTACCGTAATTATGTCAAAACAAGATTATGAAACTAAATCCTTAGACCTTTTAAATGATACTGACACCTATAAGCAACTCAATAACGACCCTACACCTTCAGTGGAGAGGAAACTCAATAAATTAATTGATGATTTGTTTAAAAAAAACTATATTGACAAAAATACCTCACAACATCTTAAATGCTACAATGGCTCTTGTCCAACGTATTACGGTTTGCCAAAAATTCACAAACCCTCAGTTCCGTTAAGACCAATTATTTCTTGTATAGATTGTCACACGAAAAAACTAGCAACTTATATAGCCAGGATCATTGACATTTCTTTCATAAATTATAACCAATTTAGAATTAAAGACTCCTTTGAATTTGCTAACAAAATTAACAACTTTCAATTACCCCCTAATTTTCAAATTGTTTCCTTCGACGTCACTTCCCTCTTTACTAACATACCCCTTGACCTTGTACTAAACATCATCACTACTAACTTCCACCTTATTGAACCTAACACCCCTATCCCACTAACAACTTTCATTTCAATTATAACTTTTTTATTTAATCACACCTTCTTTCAATTTAATAATGTTTTTTATCAACAAATAACTGGCTGCCCTATGGGAGGTACCATCAGTCCTTCCATAGCTGAAATTGTTATGAATTCTCTGTTACATTTTTGCTCTGCTCGGGTCTCTTTCCAATTTCCTTTTATTTATCAGTATGTAGACGATCTGATATGTGCCGTTCCGGCCAACGAAGTAAATAACACATTAGACATATTCAACTCTTACCATCCTAAATTACAATTTACTGTAGAAACTGAAAAAGAGGGAACCGTACCCTTCCTGGATACTTTAGTATGTAGATTACCTAATAATTCCATCATTTTAGATTGGTACATTAAACCGACGAGTTCAGGAAGGTACATCCCCTTCGACTCTTACCACTCAAAAAAGTACAAGTACAACACCGTTCTCGCCCTCAAAAATAGAATATTGCGCATCGTACATCCATCTCTTCATAATGTGAACTTGGCAAAACTGTTCCGCATATTACGGAATAACTCGTATCCCCCTGTGTTGTTGCAGAGACTTTTGTACCGCTCCCATGGTCGGACAGTTGAACCTCGCGAGGACCCAGTTGCACTAGATGAAGTGGCTTTGCCGGAAACACGTACATACCAGACTCTTCCGTATATTGACTGTCTTTCTAACAAACTTACTAACATTTTCCGTTCCGTTTCTCCTAATGTGGTGGTAGCTTATAAGAACTGTAATACTCTTTCTTCACTTTGTTTCTCCCGTTTAAAAGACCCTATTCCCCCTTTTCAAAAACATAATGTAGTATATTCTATTAAATGTAAACAATGTGATCTCGTATATGTTGGTCAAACATCACAAAAACTTAGCAAACGTCTAACACAGCACAAAAGTGATGTCAAGCACAAACCACGTTCTACAGGTCTCAGTGTACATTGTAACGACACTGACCATACACCTGACTATAACAACACCAAAGTAGTCACGTCAGAACGAAACACGTTCAAGAGAAATTTTCTCGAAATGTGCTATATACATTCCCAAAAAAAACGTATGAATTTCAAAAAAGACATCGACGGACTAAGCAACATATACAGTAATATATTATCATTACATAACTCCTAATCCCCTTCCCCCTTGTTTCAGAATCCCCACATTCCATTTTATATTTTCCTTACTACATATTAATCATTGTTAATTTTTCCACTCTATTTTATATTCTTCTCTACTAAGCTCCATTCCATACTTCTACCCCACATAATATTCTCCCTCTTGGTTTCGCTGTCTGTAATTCTAAAATAATTTTCATTTTGTTTCTTACTTTCACTTTTATTTTCCTTTCTTGCTCTGCGTTGTGTAAGATGTGTTTCCGTCATTTCCACCGCTCTCTTTTGGTTCTGGTTCCCCCTCGGTATCGTCGGATATAGCGACCTAAATTGAGGGTTTACGTTTTCGGGTAATGGTTAGGGTCACTCCTGATAGTTACGCGGAAATTCCTCCTTTTTCGTCGCTCGGGGTTCGCTCTGTTCCCGACTCCTTGGGCCCGGCAGCAATTTGTCTCTTTTTCCATCTCAGGCTAAATGCGAGTGGTTCCAGTGTACATTGTACTCTGCTTTCTTCATCTTGGTGTAAACCTGACTTTTAATTTCCACCATTTCTAAATTGTCAATATGCCGAACATGTCCCCCCCCCCCTCTTTTGCCTATCTTCATATTCAGTTCGCGACACTGTCATGTCCGGTCTGGTCAGATGTATTCACTTTTAATTAATTTTATCTAGTAACTGTCAACATTTCTTATTATTTTAACTTTTCTGAATCACACTGACCTGACCAAACAGTGTATAGCTGCTCAATGTTCTATTTTTATTGTACTTTCAACTGATGTCCTCAAATATGGAAAATTCGAAATCTAACCTCAAAATGTACGCCATGTGCACGTGGTCGCACCTCACGTAGGATTTTACTCTTAATTGTTTACAAGTAAGTCGCCCTTATTTTCTCAATGCGTCCATAATTACTTTTATTATTTTTATAAACTATTCTGTGATTTTATTACTACTTACTAATGTAATTTTAAATGTAAGATCTGTATTATAAAAAAAAAACATTTTTAGGCTCTGAAGATGCACACATTTGTGTGCGAAACGTTAGCTAGGTTCATAACAATATAGAGGACTTAAGCAAAAACCACATCTTTTATTGCTACCTACATTTCGTCTGGACTTGAATCCCGTTACTCCATTCTATTCTATATATATATGTATATATATGTTAGTGCGGATAGTTTCGCGAAGATTATTTTTGTATATATATATATATATATATGTACATTGTCAATGTTCGGCTTTAATTTTCAATTTTGCAAGTTTTGATGGTTCTGAAAACAACCGATTTGCAACGTTTCGACCAAGTCGCATTGGTTTTCTTCAGGCGGTGTTCGATGAGGAACTGCGATCGTGGTAAGTGGAACTGCGCTATTTATACCTGCGGTATTGGCGGTTGACGTTTGGCGGCGCGTGTGCGGCTTCTTGTAATAGGGCCGGTCGGATTAACCGGGATTACGTTGGTGGTACCTGTGGGGATTGAAATCTGTGGAGCGGGTGAAGAGATATGCATATGCATGAGATGTGTTTTTCTATTTCAATTGCCACGCGGATAATCCTCTTCGTGAAATGGTCTAATGCTGCGATGGAAGTCGTGTGGTCGAAATTTATCTTGTGTCCGGTGGATTTAGGATGTTCGGCTAGAGATGAGGATGGTAGATCTTTTTCGACGGCTCTGATATGTTCGTCTCGTCGTACATTTATACGTCTGTTGGTTTATCCGATATAAACTTTATTGCAATCGGCACAGGGAATTTTGTATACTCCTTGATTTTCAATATATACAGGGTGTCTTAAAAATCCGAAAAGTATCAAAGTTGTGTTTTTTAAATGAAACATACTGTATTTTATTGTATTTTTGGATTCCTCGATCGAAATAAGTGTGTGTTTTAATAAGGTTTTTAATACCTAAACCTTAAGGTTTTTGAAATAATTTTATATTTGTAAAAATCTAACCCAATTTTCATATTTTAAATACTTAACAAGTAATTAAGTTATGTATACCAAATTTACACTGTAATGTAACAATAGATCATGTTTTATTTTACAAGTATAATAAACTTATTATTATTTATCTTATACAGGGGGTAAATAAATTGAAATTAAACAAATGAGAACTTTAAGTGGCTATAACTTCATTTATTTAAATGGAATGCCATATTTTTTAATTTATCAGCAAATGCACTTTTTAATTTCCCATTGAATGGTATTTATATCTCAAGTCTTTAGTCTTTTCATATTTACAGAAAACGCCAAAATATTATTTATTGCACCATTTTAATACCTTTTAAATAAAATTTTTAATGTATATAGTTTTCTATGGTATTTAGAAACGTCAGATAATTAAATTAGTCTATCACTTTAGTCTGAAAAGCCTGCCTTTTGTTATAGTTGTGTTATTTTGCGTTTTTGTTTAAGATCAATATTAATGGTTATTGTTTGAACGTCCTTGTTGTATTGCTTGGTAAAAATGAATATTTGCTCAAAAGTGCACTGACATTATTTTTTTGTCGGGAATCGAACCACCGATGCTGCGTTCATAGATTTAGTGGATACACTATGATATTAATTAAGTTGCGCTAGATTTTAGAAAACAAATTATCAAAAAATCGTTCGGAAAATGTGCTGATATTGTAGCACCTTTACATTATATCACAATGATTATCGGAACCATTATGGTATGTGAAAATCGTCGCATTTTTTTGAGATGAAGCTGGATGTAAGCTATGTTATTAAAATATTTGATATTGCAAAGTTTAAGAGTACCTAGATTGCCGCTGGACTCTGACAGTGACATTAAATGAGATCCACTAAGACAAGTGAGTCTTCAATATTCAAGTGGGATCCTGCAAATTATAATTAATTGAGTTAAATTATTTCTATATATAGGGATAAAAGATATCTATGTAAATTAAGTATTATCTCTATCTTAACTATTGTATATTGAAGCTATATCACTAGCTTACATGTAAATGAATGCTTAGATTTATTGTCGTTACGTGTAAATATGTAATTTTACTACCAACTAGCTTTGAATTAGAGTAAAGTACCATAAATACAGGGTGAGTTTTTTCGATGTTCTCTATGGGGATCTCGGAAACTATAAGAGATAGAGAAACGGTTAAATGGGGAAAGAAGTGTAGATTTACGAGACGAATTAAAAAAAAAATAAATAAAATTCCACTTTCAAAGTTTTCAAAAAAGTCAAGGGTAACTAGATATTTTGAAAAAAGTAAAAAGTGTCATTTTTTTCAAATCTATATATCTCGGTTATTATAACAGATAGAAAAAAACTGTAAAGGACAAAGTTTTAGATTATTTTATGCAGATTAATAAAAACCCAAATTTAATTTGTAGTTTTCTCTGTGAAACTTCTCGTGGATTCTCTTGAGTTCATCTATGTTCATTGTGGCGATTAAAAATACCACAATTAGTGAATCGCGATTCATCTGTTCATAAAATGTTTGCAAGAAACGTATTATCCTCTTGACAAATGTGTTTATACCACATACAGAAAGCCATTTGATAATTACAAAATTATTATTCTTATGCTGGTTTTTCATTTTTGTTTAACTTTGTAGAACTAATAATTACAATCTTGCTATTATTATAAACAACTGCAATTGTTTTACTTTAATTTTTTTCATGGCTATCCATTTTTTATTTATAATAAAACTTAAAATGACTATAACTCATTTATTTTTAGAAATAACTATATCGTATGTGATATAGAATTAAAGAGAAAAAAATTACCTTTTGAATGAGGTCACAGCGAACTATGGTTTCCATTTAAAAAAATGTAAGTTTGCGTCATATCTCGGAAACTAATGGCGATAAAAATTTCTGATTATTTTTTATTAATCTGCATAAAATTATCTAAAACTTTTTCCTTTACAGTTTTTTTCTATCTGTTATAATAACCGAGATATATTGATTTGAAAAAATTGACACTTTTTACTTTTTTCAAAATATCTAGTTACCCTTGACTTTTTTGAAAACTTTGAAAGTGGAATTCTATTCGTCTAGTAAATCTACACTTCTTTCCCCATTTAACCGTTTCTCTATCTCTTATAGTTTTCGAGATCCCCATAGAGAACATCGAAAAAAACTCACCCTGTATATACTATTTGAGATTCTTACTTTCAAAATCATGTTTGCTCATTCTGGTTTATTCTGATACAAGGCAGAAAGGATCCTTAAAGAATATCCACGAAATGAAACCTTAAAATGGGCTTAATAAAAGTTATCTAGCGTGATATAGATCATTGATGTATACTACTAGACATTATACTACTATACATTATAATTTAAAAAGCGAGGTACTACTATTTAACGAGATTACTATCGAGCGACAATAACCTGACACACCTTAGTATAAGGTCCAGATAAATAAAACAAATACCAGTATAGTTAGATTTACATAAATGGACAGTTGGGATCTTATCTCATTTATTTTAAACTATAATACATATGTTTTATATTTCTAAAGATATAGTTATATAAAATGCAAACTTCTTCTGCATTTATGTTATAACCCACTTTCTGGCCATCTACTTAGCTTTTGCTTTGGAGACACCCCTTCCGTTGCATCTACTGAAAGAGTTCAGTAACCGAATATCATTCTAAGTAGCACCAGCAGTTTCCTCGCTACCTCCTGTGTTGTCCTACGTTGGCAATCAGCCCGATTACCGCCTCCCTGCCGTTATTTTCCTAATGTCCAATAGAATACCTCACCTAGACTATGCCTGCTTCAACTTTTAAACTTCCTATTAATCGCATCTCCCAGATCCCTAAGCAGAATAGCTATATCACTATCATCCATGTCATTGGACCGATTTCTATTTATTGCCCTTAACAAGGGTTATCCTCAGGCCTCTGTCATTAATGCGAAACCACCTAACTTTTGAGTGTCCACTCCAGTGACTCTACTATCTCAGAATCAGTTGCATCCTTATTCGTCCGCTTTACTTTGGCTTGATTGATGAATGCATTTCTTTTCTAGCCTTCCCACCATCATGTTAAATGAGGTCGACCATTATTTTCGTAGGTCAGTCTCGGATTGGACATTTGTTAACCATAAATTCGGATCTCACAGTCTACACTTGCTTGACGCTCTTGGCTTTTTCTACTTGCCACTTTTATTTACACCGATTATTATTTATGCATTCACGTAAATTAGACATTCACCCAATGCCGTTAACAATTTTCATGTAGTAATCAAAATAATTACCATTTAAGAACTCCTGAAACTTCTTTTATCAATTAGTTTATGACCTGGTTTTTATTGTTTTTAGAACAGCTTTCTAGGTATTTTGAAGGTGTTGTGGGTCAACAACAAAAAAACAATTTTTAAATAAAATGATAGAATCGTATTTTCGTAGCGCAAAATGCCTGCTCTGGGGATTTTAATGTAGAAATTAAATTAATTTTAATTTACCGATATAGTATTGTTGGAAATGAAAGTTTTAATAAGAAAAACTAATTTCTCTGAGTATTACTAACGTTATCTTACAAAAATTATGCAAGAATGAACAGCAAAAAAAGAAGTACTCCTCTTATTAAAACACCGCCAGGCATTGAATTATGTAACTATTAGCTGCCATCACCTAACCTAAATCGCATTAAGTGCAAAGTAACGTATTTTATGCTCTTTTGTGTGTAAGAGTTTATTTGAATTCTTCGAATTTGAAAGTCGCATTGGCCTTCTCTAGGTGGCGTTCGTTGGAAAACTGCGATTGTGCTATTTTTGTTTTCGTGGAAGTGGTGAAATCTTACATAAGTCACCTAGAGACCGGTCTTCTAGGTAGTGTCAGATTCTTACTGACTAAAACTCCACTTCCCTGCTTTAAAAATTATATATATATATATAATAAGTTTCATGGCAGTGTATTGATTTAAGTTCTTTAATGACTGAGTAAATTTTATATCATGATGGATGTTAATTTTTAAAATTTTGTTGTATTGCTAAAACGTTATGAAAACTGTAATGGACGTTTTCTTTCATTAGATGGACGTTGTGGTTCAATGTGATTCTGCAAAAGGTAGAGATAGAATTTAGTCGAGGGCTAAGAGCCAGCTAAATGATAAAGTACTGGACTCTGGAGATGTTTAATTTCGAGCGCAGCTCATTATTAGACAGAGGTACCATGGCGCATTGATAATCCTACGAATCATCATGCTCTGTGTGGCCTCCAACTTATTCATCTATTCTGAGGGCAACCATAACATTTTTAAACGTAGGATTGTAGAGGAAAATCTTACTTCTGTCGAGCAGTAGTGATTTAAGTCGTGCGAACGTTTGTTTGGCTTTCGATATAATCATTAGGATGTGTTTATTCCAAAGTAGTTTTTTATTAATGTGTAGACCGATGTATTTAACTTGGTCGATTCATTGTATAGTTGTGTCCTTGAAAGTAAGGTTTTCAGTGAGAATCGAGCGGGAGTAGTAAATGGTTTGACCGTTCTCAGGATTAATTGAGATTTGCCATTCGATTGTCCATTCCTTGAGTTTGTCGGGGGCGGTTAGGATTTTATGCATCATGTGTGCAAACGTGGTAAATCTACCACGATACAGGTATGTGGTGTCATTCGTATACTGGAATGTTAATATATGTTCTGGGGTTGGAATGCTGTATGTTGTAAAAGGTTCTTTTGTGATAAACTGTTGGATAAGGTTCACTAGGCATATGGGAAAATTTAGGGATAGCAGTTTAAAAATCAATACATCATGCCAGATGCGGTCAAGAGCTTTAGCCACATCAACTGTTTTTTTAGCATTGGTTGTTCAGTGGTAGAATGCTCGCCTGCCACGCGGGCGGCCCGGTTTCGATTCCCGGCCAATGCATAATTTTTATGTAATTGTGTATAATAATGATTTTTAACAATAAAATATGTATTGTAATTAATAATTAGAAAAACATGAAAACATTTCGTAAATCTACAACAATGACTCTTCTGGATTGAGTTTGCCAAGGGTGATCAAATCATTGACCAGAGCACTTAGGCCTCACTAGGCCCGTTGTGCCCCCCTGACTGGTACAGCCCTGCGTTGTTCTATCACTCATTTAGCCACCCAAGATGGCGTGCAAAGGACAGCATAACGCTTGGAGGATTATCCCTTATGTTGGCCATGTTCGGCCAGAGCTCCCCTAGCATGGACTCTCTAAGGTGGGCGAGAGCCGGGCAGGTGGTTAACACATGTTCCACTGTCTCGTCCTCTTCTTCACATGCTCTACATATGGGGGTTTCCACCAGTCCCATAGTAAACAAGTGTTTCCTTAGCTGACAGTGACCCGTAAGGATACCTGTGATAAGACGCAGATTCCCCCGGGATAGTCGCAAATAATATTCAGCTGTTTTCAGATTGGGTGAGCGTATTGCTTCCTTGGCCTGTCTGCAGCCTGAGTTGTTGTCCCAACGTTGTTTTAGCATCTTGAGAGTATTTTGTTTGAGGATATCAGTGAGGCATTTCGGTGTTGGCGCGATCGGAGGCCCGCCCGTGGTATCACTGAGAACCGATCCAGCTCGCGCCAACTCGTCTGCCTTGCTGTTGCCTTCTTCATTGTTGTGTCCCTTGACCCAGCGCAGCTCAATACTGTTTGATTGTGCTGCTTGTTTAAGGGTATTGTGACATTCGTTTACTAGTGTTGAGGTGATCTTGTGACTACTCACTGCTAGTATTGCTGCCCTACTGTCTGTAAGGATTTTGATGATCCTATCACGGATGTCTCGGTGTAGGATTTCTTTCTCCCCTTGGATGATGCCAACGATCTCTGCTTGCAGAGTAGTTGTGTGCTTCTCTAGGGGTATAGCTAATGAGAGGTCCATTTGTTGTGAGTAAATTCCCGCCCCGGATCCTAATTTGGTTTTAGAACCATCGGTGTAAATTCGGAGGGTTTCCCCACCCTCTACACTCCCGGTTCCTCTTTTTATCGATACATTATAGGGTCTATTGAAGACGTAGCAGGGTGGCAAATTGTCTGTCTTCCTTCCAAGGAAGGGTGTCTTTTTGACAGCCTCCTCTAAAAGGTGCAGTGTCTGCCAGCCCTGCCTCCTTTGTACCAGAGTCCAACTGAGTTTAGGCGCAGTGCTGCCGCCGTGGCCATCTCCTCTACGTATAAGTCGAGAGGTGGAAGGCAGAGCATTGCTTCCATTGCTGCAGTGGGTGTTGTTCGCATTGCTCCGGTCGTGCTGAGGCATGCTATCCTTTGCAACTGAGTAAGCTGCTTTGCTGAGGTTTTCTGTCTGGCTCTGGGCCACCAAACCAGTGCTCCATAGATTAGCATTGGTCTTACTACCGCTGTGTACAGCCAAAGTGCTATCTTGGGAGATAGCCCCCATGTCTGCCCCAGAGCCCTCCGGCATTGCCAGAGGGAGACGCATGCTTTTTTACATTTCATTTTGAGATGTGGTTCCCACGTCAGCTTGCCGTCGAGGATCACTCCCAGGTATTTGACTTCTGACGACAATTTCAACTGGGTGTTGAGGAGCTTAGGAAGCTTTAGCTTACCTAGTTTCCCTTTCTTTGTGAAGAGGACTATTTCAGTCTTTGACGGGTTTATGGTCAGAGACTGGTCGTTACACCAGTGTTCGATTATTTTGAGGGCTTCCTGCATCAAGCTGCATAGCACCGTCTCAAATCTGCCTGTTAGCAGGATGGTTATGTCATCTGCATATCCTATGGTGTGGAAGCCATTGTCGTTAAGTCGCCGCAGTAGGCTGTCAACAACTATGTTCCACAGGAGTGGTGAGAGTACTCCACCCTGTGGGCAGCCTTTAGCAACGATCTTTCTGACAGTGGTGTTTCCTACATTTACTGTGACTGCCCCATTCTCCAGCATGCTTTTGATTCATCCACTAACTGTGGGGTTTACACCATGCGTGGAGAGAGCAGTTTCCATTTTTTTGAAGGTCGTTTTATCAAAAGCACCTTCTAAGTCAATGAACACGCCCAAGGTGGACATTTTGTTGTCCAGGGATCTTTCGATTCGGTCTACAACAGTATGCAGAGCAATGACTCTTATTAACACTACAAAACAAATTACTTATTGAAACAACTAGTTCTCTGTGGTGTGGCAAATTTATTAAAACATGCTCTAAGTGGGTATTTTCCTTAATCTTGAACGAAATTATTTCTGTAGAATTCACTAATCCTTCTCAAGTATAAATTCAGACCTTCAGTCGATTATATTTATTTTTTTATTTTAATCACATCAACGCAAATTCATTTATTGTTCAAAATTTGTCATACTATATTCATAGACAAACTGTTTAACATACATTTTATACGTTTAGTTTAATTCACAGAAATAAATACGTTCAAACTAGTATTGCTTTGATAGCCTTGCTATTTGTAACACGCAAATGACTTTTGTATAATTCAATGTCTGTCGATGTATTAGCTAGAGAAGTAGTTGTTTCAATAAGTGATTTGTTTTGTAGTCTTGATAAGACTCATTGTTGTAGATGTACGAAATGTTTTCGTGATTTTATAATTATTAGTTCAGTTTCTACAATGTAAAAAAGGACTCGAGTAGGAAATTGATGCACTCGCTCGCTTCGCTCGCTCGTACACCAACATCCTACTCTCGTGCGGAAAAGCGTAACGTTTCCACACTTGTTGTACAAATTACTATTTATTAAGTAATGTAATAATGTAAAACTTCAGTAGAAATATATTGTTAAGATTTCAAGATGTTTCGCTATTTCCTGCGCCCAATTTATCAATTTTTGAAAAATGTATATGTGTGGCGTTTAATTGGATATTTAAGAGAAGTTTTAAAATTAACATTTATTCTTTATCAAAAGAGTTGAAAAGCTCATAAAAATGAAATATTTGGCAATTTTTTCAATTAAAATTTATAGATAAAAAATCAAACTAAACAACTTTTATTTATTTTAACAAGATATTAAACATTTTTTAAAATTAAATCAAATTTATTAAAATTATATAAGCAATAATAGTATTTTACTAGACCCTGTATTCCGGAAAATAACAGTAAAAGTAATATTATTATCAATATCAGTTATCATCCGATTTTGTAAGCACACCACACCATTTTTGGTTTCCGTATATTAATTATTTCTAGTGTGTATTGACATATATTTGGTTATGATTATTATAATCAGTGTGCAATTAGCCTACATTTGCGATATTTTTAATAGCTCAAATAAATGAATAATCAGAATTAAACTGTTTAAAGTTTGCCAAATATTACATAATTTTTCATAATTCATATATGACCTAAACAAGGGCAGAGTGGCGCAGTGGAAGCGATAAATGAATAATCAGAATTAAACTGTTTAACTGTTTAAAGTGTGCCAAATATTACATCATTTTAATTCATATATTATTAAAACAAGAGCAGAGTGGCGCAGTGGAAGCGTGCTGGGCCCATAACCCAGAGGTCCGTGGATCGAAACCACGCTCTGCTAATTAACATTTTAAATAAAGTTGCAGCCACACCATAAACTGGAATCTCCTATCTGATAACGACAGATAATTTAATAAATATTCATTAAAGAATTATTTGAAGTAATCAAATTATTAACGAGTGCTTTTAATCGAAGTGGCTTTGTTAATTAGCATACTATATTCTTCTCAGTTTTATTATATTTATGATTTTATCAAAAGTTATTTTATAATTCCATTAATATCTCAATCACCTCCACCTTTCATTCATTTCACTATTCCTAATTTGCATCCACTTTATTTTGCTTGCATTTACTTGCAGTCATCTTTTGTCCACATACCTCATTTTCTGCATTAACTCTTTAACTCTTCGCAGTCTATGTATATGTACATTTCGAACCCTAATATACTATTGATAATGAACACTTAGGGTTCGAAATGTATATATAGTTAATAATAAAAGTGTTGAAGAAAGGATATATTTTTAACCACTAATAATAATAATAATCTTCAAGCACTCAAGTATTTAATCAGAAATTTATTTGATGTTACTTTAGGCCAGGCATGTGCAACGTACGGCCCGCGGGACGGATCCGGCCCCTGACTTCATTTTATCCGGCCCGCAGTACAATTTTCAAATCTCACTAAACTTGGCTATTGACAGTAAAAAATATATATGTATTCTTAATAATTAAAATAATCTAAGGATCATAAGGTTTTATAGGTATTATAAAATTTTGTTCTGTATTTAGCCAATTCAGCATTCAGTGTATGCAATAAACAGGGAAACCCCCATCTTATTTGCACTGACTGTAAGTATGTTGATTAGTAAAGGAAGAATCAGCAGAGCAAAAGCACGTAGTTATTTGTAGTGAGGCACAGCAGTTTCTAAATTCATACTTAATTTACAATTTAACATAATCTTTAAAATGGTATCAAAGAAGAGAAGAAAAGTTCATACTAAAAATCGTATTGTTCAAGATAAGTGGACTAACGATTACTTTTTTATTATGCAAAAAAACAAGCCTGTTTGTTTAATTTGCCTCAAAAGTATATTAGTGGTAAAAGAATTTAATTTAAAACGCCACTTAACATCAAAACATTCTACAATGGGCAACAAAGAAAAGATAAAATAATAAATGTGAAAAAATGTTTATCTGCGCAACAGACTCTTTTCCACAAACAAAGTGATTTATGCAATAGTATTGTACGAGTAAGTTTTATAATTAGTGAAAAAATTGCAACGCATTCTAAACCTTATTCTGAAGGTGATTTTGTTAAAGAGTGTTTTAGTGCTGTCGTTAAAGAACTGTGTCCTGAAAAGAGCGACGATATAAAAAATATAAGTCTTTCTCGCTGGACTATAACAAGATGTATAAGTTTGAGGCATTTTCAATTGCTCTCGATGAGAGCACAGATACTATCGATACTGCACAATTAGCTATTTTTATTCGCGGAGTTGATATAAAATTTAATTACATGGAAGAATTGCTGGCTCTTCGATCTAAGAAGGATACCACAAGAGGAGAAAACATTTTCCAAGAAGTAAAAGCAGTTTTTGATCAATTTGAGCTTAAATGGGAGAATCTAACTGGAATTTCTACTGACGGTGCTCCAGCTATGGTTGGTTCTAATTTAGGAGTTGTCAATAAAATTAAATTGGAACTATGTAGTAGGAATATTGACACTGAAGATTTGAGTGTAGTTCACTGCATTCTACATCAACAAAATTTATGTGCAAAATCAAATTTACACATGTAATGAAAACAGTAGTTTCTTGCATAAATTTCATTAAATCAAGAGCACTTCACCACTGTCAGTTCCAAAAATTTTTGGAAGAACTGCAGTCTGAATTTGAAGATCTGATTGTGAAGTGCGCTGGTTAAGTAATGCAAAAATGTTAAAACGATTTTATGATTTGAAAGATGAGGAATTTGTTTTTATGGATTAGGTCCACCATCTTGCGTTTCTCGGTGATGTGAATTAAATAAATACAAAGTTTCAAACCCAAGAACAATTTGTTCATGAACTGTATGGTCACGTCGAGTTATTCCAAAATAAATTAAGACATTCGGAAAATCAGCTCCGAACAGGGATTACCTACAATGTTCCCACTCTTGCAAATCATAAACATCATGCTAACTTCGAAACGAGTTACAATTTTTAAGAGATGAATTTAACACCAGATTTGAAGATTTTCGCTGCCAAGAAGCAAGTCTGAAAATGTTTTCCTTCCCATTTGATGTGGAAATAGAAAAAGCTCCATTTTCATTGCAAATGGAACTCATTGAATTGCAAGAAAAATCCGATCTTAAAGCGATATTTAGAGACACGCCGTTAACCGCATCTTTGGCTCAGAAAAATGTCATTATTTAGAAGTACATACAAATGTGAGCTGCTATTTTCGGGAATGAAGTTTGTTAAATCAAAAACACGTATAAGATTAACAGCCTCACATTTGGAGAACAGCCTGCGTGTTGCGACATATTTCCCCAAATATTGATTATTTGGTGAAAAATATGAAGCCACACTCTTCCCATTAAATATGTTTGTACTTGTTCATTTAAATATATTTTCTGAAAGCCAGTTCTAATAAAAGACTAGATACATGTACATATGTGTTGTTATTTTTAACATTTTTTTGAAATGTTAAAACGTAATTTAATATAATATCATTTCCTTAAATCAAACTACGAATCTCTCCGTTCCTTATAAATTCAAATAAAAGGTCCGGCACGCGATTTTAGGTTGAATTTGTTTTTCGGCCCGCGGTCTTGATGAAGTTGCACATGTTGCACATGAGTATATGTAGTTAATTTTATTCCAAAAGTCACAGGAATACATACATAATTTAAATATTAATTGGGTTGTTCGAGTACGTGAAAATGTTGATATCATAATTTAAATATCATAGAAAAAAATTGCCAAAAATAAAGTAGTGTAGCATCGGTGGTTCAGTGGTAGAATGCTCGCCTGCCACGCGGGCGGCACGGGTTCGATTCCCGGCCGATGCATAGTTTTTAGGTAATTAGGTATAATGACAACATTTCCCAACTTAAGTAGAAGTAAAAAATATATATTGTTAATATTTGTTCGTGTTATATTTATCGAATGTGAAATTTAAACAGAAATATATGTTTCAATATTTCCTGTGTCCACTTCATCTATGTTTGAAATACGTTTGTATATGTGTGCCGATTCATAGGATTTTGAAAAGAAATTTTAAACTTAAGCATTTATTTTTTAGAAGAGTTGAGTTGAGTCTTCTGAAAATAAGCATAATAAAAATTTCCGAGAGGAAATCAATTATATTAAAATTACATAAGTAATAATTATAGCATATAATAAAAAAGGAAGTAAAAAATTAGTATTTTAGGTAGAACACAGGGTTTTTAAGAAAAGAACAGAAAAATTATTATTATTGTTACTATCAGTTATCACCCGATTTTGTATTAATATTATGAGTTCCGAAACAAAGTAAGGTATGGTGCCTGCTCTGTTTATATATTATGCATTTATAATGCTGCAGGTTAGGTTTGTTTGAAGTAAATTCGGTTTTCATATGACTCATTTTTGGTTTCCATATATTTTTCCCAAATATTTGAATATTATTGACACACAATAAGAGTTATATTAATATTAAAATAACTTTTAACAGAATGATAAATATAATAGAACAGAAAATAATATAGTATTATATCAACAATGCCACTCTTGATTAAAGGCAATCGTTAGTAATTTGACTACTTCAGATAATTCTTTAATTTAATTGATATTTAAATTACTTTGTTTATTTATTTGGTGACAAAACTGGCGAGAATGTGCTATATTATGTATAATATCAAGTCTTATTTAAGCACGGAGTCAACAGTCATATATTAAGCGTGCTTCGAAACAAGTTTACGATTTGAAGTTATCTTTTGGAGAAATAACATATTCGGGCTAAAATATAGAGCGTCATGTCGAGGACTGTTTAAGTTAAATAGATTTAAAACAGTTTTTTTCACTATTTATTATACTATATTATATTTACTCGTAATAAATAAATTGTATATCCGCAACATAAGCTCACTCTAACTGAGCGAAATGCGAGGTATCGTTGCATTCAATTCTATAACGCTCTGCCAATGTATATAAAGAGACTAATTTTGCTTAAAAAGTATAAAACAGCAATGTATGATTTTTTGCTGGAAGCAGAATTATATAATATACACGAATACTAATATTAAAAGTAAATAAACGATTTTCTTGATTTTTAGTTTTTAGTTTTTTGTTGTGACACAATTTCATTTATGTTCCAGAATGTTTGTATTAATTTTGTGACCATTTATTTAAAATAAAGTTTGTTTATTATTATTATTATCTGTCGTTATAAGAAAAGTGGAATTCCAGTTTATGGTGCAATTTTATTTAAAATCTATGTTAGCAGAGCGTGGTTTCGATCCACAGACCTCTGGGTTATGGGCCCATGGCGCAGTACTCTGCTCTTGTTTAAATAATATCTGAATTATGAAAAATGAACTTTAAATAGTTTATAATCGATACTTGTTCTGCTACTTGATGAAACAAAATTTTCAAATTAGGAGAAGAAAAACTCTTTTATGTTCCATTACTTTATTTTCAGATACATAACTGAC